>MJUU01047903.1:41451-51636 GCA_002080025.1 Modiolus philippinarum | reverse complement strand
ATCTATTTGGAAACCTAATTTTATTGAAATTGAACAATGTTGAATTTTCCCGCCTTTTTTGGGCAGACATTTTGAAAATGGCTGTCAACGATCAATTTTTAACAACACTTTTGAAGTCACCACAGCGTGGCAAACATTTTTAACCTTCACCTTCTATAGTTTTGGAAATAAAAGACGAAAAATATGAAAATTTTGAAAATTCTGTGAAAAAAGGGCAATAACTCCTACAAGGGTTTTTGGATTTTCTCCAAAATTTCTGGGTGGGTAGATCTTGATATGCTGAACATTTTTGCAATTTAAAGTTGACCTCTAACTGCTATAGTTTCTTTGATAAAAATAAAATATATTAAAATTTTGAAAAATTTCTGGAAAAAGGGCAATAACTCCAAAACTGGTAATCAGATTTTCTTCAAAATTGCAGGGTGGGTAGATCTTGCCATGCTGATCACTTTAACTCCTGTCAGATTTTTGATATCTGTAACGGTTTTCGAGTTATTTGCCAAAAACAGCAATTTACCCCTATGTGCTATTTTTAGTATTGGCAGCCATGTTGTTTGGTCCTCTGACTCACCGGGTACAATTTTGAAACAGGATACCCTGGTGATGATTCAGGCCAAGTTTGGTTAAAATTGGTTCAGCGGTTTCAGAGGAGAAGATTTTTGAAAAAGTTTACGACGGACGCCAAGTGATGGCAATAGCTCACATGACCCTTCGGGTCAGGTGAGCTAAAAAGGGAAAAATACATGTATAAACAAAATAATGGTGCACATCTACAATAAATACTGAAGCATTCCTCTAAGTTAGGAAGAAAATATATAATTACAAAGTCCAAAGTTTAGTAGGAAATCTGAACTAGAGGCTCTCAAGAGCCTGTAGCTCACCTGATCTAAAGCTATAGTACAGGCAGAGTCATATGATGATAAATGTCCCCGTCGGACATGTCCCAAACCCAAAATCTGACAATTTTATGAGGGGTCGTAAAATTGTCCTTCTGCTTCACTGATTTTAATTAAGGTATAGGTAATCAGTTTTCTTACTTGTTTTAAATCTATCTTATATATTTAATTTGAAAAAAAATAATAATTATTAAAAAAAAAATCCAAAAAAAATTAATATGTTGTATTTTTTTTTTACATAAGACACAAATTATGACTCTTTTCCCACTAATATAAATCTCATAAAATTTAATGCAATTATTATAAAAGAAATTTCTTACTATTTATTAATTTTTTGATGGATTATGATTTGCAGATACTTGTTTTTTTTTATTTGTTTTTTATAAATATATATATTTTTTATTTGTATAAAAAAATTTTTTGCTATATTTACATAGAAAATAGAAATATTCATTTGAAGTTTTCTAAATTGTACATGTATAATTATCAGGTGTGTAAATAATTTTTAATGCTTATTTTTTGAAAAATTGAAATGCAAAATCAAATAAATGTAAAACTTATCAAATTATTGATTAATTTAAATATTAGATAATTATCATTTTTTAATTTTTTTATTCATTATAATTAAAAATGCATTTAAAATTTATTAAAATGATTGTGGCTTTCCACATGTAAAGGATAATCATTGACTTATCACTAAATCCCCACACCAGTCAGGTAAATTAATTATTTTATGACCCATGTTTTATGACCCTTAAGCCTTATTAACAGCAGGGGATTAGTCTGACTGGGACATCTGTCGGACATGTCTGACATCATGTCTGCTTGGGACATCTATCATCATATGTCTCTGCCTGTACTGTAGCAAAGACAATAACCTCAATGATAAAGGGTCTCATTTTCTAGTGTGATAATAAACCTAGATGTAATATGACCCACTGTGTCAGAGGAGATAACCTTTGAATGTCTTTTTCCTTTGGGTCCAATGTTAAACAAAGTTCCCTGCTCGTAGCAATCTTGGATCTGATAGGGACTTGCCAGACACATTTTTAAAAGGGGACAAACTAAGGACAGTTGTGACCAAGTATGGTTCCAATTGGCCAAGTAGTCTTAGAGGAGAAGATGCTGAAGATCTCTGAATGTGTTTTCCCAAAGGGTCCATTGCTGAACTATGTTGTCCGCTGACAGCCATCTTGGATCTGATGGGAACTTGCAAGACACAATTTTCAAAGGGGACAAACTAAGGATAGTTAAGAACAAGTATGATCCAATTGGCCAAGTAGTCTCAGAGGAGAGGATCTTTGAATGTGTTTTCCCATAGGATCCAATGTTGATCTATGTTGTCAGCTGGTGGCCATCTTGGATGAGGTCCACAACTTCCATCATGAAGACAAAATGTAGTTCTTGAAATACAGTACTAAACATTTTCACTTTAAATCTTAATCTCTATCTCAAATGTTTATTGAAATACAAGGCCAAATGTATAAAGTTACAAAAAATTTAATGAATAAAGGGCAATAACTCCATCTATACGTATTCAGATTTTCTTCAAAATTTGTAGGTTGGTTGTTCTTGATATGCTGAACATTTTTGCAATTCAAAGTTGACCTCTATCTGTTATATTTTTTTGATAAAAAATATCAAAATTTTGAAAATTTTACGGAAAAGGGCTGTAACTCTGAGACGAGTTTTCCAATTTTCTTCAAAACTGCAGGGCAGATAGAATAAGATCTCAGCATTCTGAACAATTTTACCTCTGTCAGATTTTTGATATCTGCAATGGTTTTGAGTTATTTGCCAAAAACAGCAATTTATCCCTATGTTCTATTTTTAGTAACAGCAGCCATGTTGTTTGGTCCTCAGACTAACCGAACCCATTTTGAAACTACATACCCTGGTGATGACCCAGGCTAAGTTTGGATTAAATTGGCCCAGTGGTTTCAGAGGAGAAGATTTTTGAAAAAAAGTTTACAGACGGATGGAAGACGGAACACTTGTGTTGCCTGAACCATAGCAGAGCCATTTTTGGCTCAGTTAACCTCTAAAATCTGTAAAATCAATATTTAAAGTATTATGTGCACAACTACACCAGGTAAACAACATATCCTGAAAGTTTGATTGGAATCAGATTTGTAGTTTTGAAGGAGTTGCTGATTAAAAAACCGACAGTCGACGCAATACAATGGACAACGCAAGACGACGGATAGTAATCCCTATGTGTCGACTCTGCTAACAGCAGGCGACACAAAAATATGTAATATAAATGTGTTTGATGGTATGAAAATATGTCCAATGTAATGGACATTATTTCATATGTAAGTTCTTATTAAATAATGTCCACATTTCTCATAGGACAGTTTTTAATTATAAAAATGTGTCCCATATAGGGATGTAAATTGATGGTCAAAGGAGCTAGAGTTTGAAACTTTGAATTAAGCAATTTTATGTCCTTTTAATGAAATAAGAAATGAATCAGATGTTTATGTGTGAATTGTAAACAAACATGCATTTGGACATGTTGGAAGGATTTCTGAAGCGTATGAAAGGTTGTATAACAGGTTTTGTTAAATGACATTCCAGTATAACCCCCCGACAAAGCACCAAGGAAAGCCAATTGTAAAGACAACAGAATATATGAGTACTAATAAACCATTCACTAGAAAAACAAAATCTCTAATTTTACAGGTAAAATCTTTAATTTAACAGCAAAATCTCTAATTTAACAGGAAAGTCTCTAATTTAACAGGAACATCTCTAATTTAATAGAAACATCCCTAATTTAACAGCTTCAATATCTAATTTAACAGCATCAATATCTAATTTAACAGCTTCAATACCTAATTTAACAGCATCAATATCTAATTTAACAGCTTCAATATCTAATTTAACAGCTTCAATATCTTATTTAATTGCTTCAATATCTAATTTAATTGCTTCAACATCTAATTTTGCAGGAAATATCTAATTTTAGAGGTAAAATATCTAATTATTAGAGATTTTCCTATAAAATTAGATATTTTACCAGTAAAATTAGAGATTTTGTGTTTCTAGTGATTGAGAATCATACTTTTAAGTGATATTTATACTCTTTAAGGATGGTCACTCCTCAGGTTTTTGAAACTGTCTCTGACTTTCGGAATTCTCATATTTTATCCACTAGGATGCATTAAAAAAATTTGCGCACTGACCCCCACTTTTCTTTTCAAAATATGTTTGTATGCATCTTGAATAAACTTTTGACAAAATTTGATGAAATTCTTGATATATCTTCATTGTATTTCGAAGGTTGATTGCTTTAATGCAAAGTAAATGAAAAATCTAGAGGAGTTCGGTTTCCCGCCAAAATGTCTGGCACTTAAATCTCAAAAATGAGCACACTGATCTACCGGTATCAATATTTTTTGCTTGAAACGATGTATGAACGATGTTCTAATGAATAAACATACTAATTCCAAAACCTTGATACTATGAACTTCAGGAGTGACCATCCTTAATGAATTGCATTAAAAATTTACATCATGCACATTCACGTACTGCAGTACATAATTCACGTACATTATAAAACATGCACATGCAATTTCACAAATCAAAACGTGCAATCACGTACATTTTAAAAATTCATCATTGAACATTGTGGTTTTCAGGTCAAAATATATTGTTCAAATCAAAAGTGAAAGGAAAATAGTTGTCGGTATATGTCATGCAACTTGATAGGTTCCTTGAGCAGCCGTTTTAAGTAGCGAAGTAAAATTACTGGTAGGCATATATGTACCCTTGAAAAACACCTTGTACCCCCAAATTTAAATTTAAAGGGTACTAGTACATGTACCCCAAACTGCAAAAAGCAGTGGGCATGCTGTGTTTGACATGAAATTGTAAAATAAGTTGAATGAAATCTAATTTCTCATGTTTTGTGAAACTTTATTCCAAAAAGACTTAAAAAAATATCACAGTTTACAACAAATTCCAACAATAGAAAGTTATCATTAGAATTTTATCATTACTAGTAAGAATGCCATGAATTTAGGCCCAGAAAATATGAATATACACCAATTATACACTAAAATTCACTTCATGAAATACAAATATCATACTTATAATATGAATGCCAAATAAAAGTAAAGTTAGAACCAAACCGTCAGTCAAAAGAACGAACAATCCATGAACAAAGGCAACATCGGTAATAATAAGAAACAAGGACACCACTTGAGTATGGGACAAAAAAAAAATGAAGTCACACACATAATCATCAGATCATAGAAAGGAGATTGGATAACAACAAAATTTCCAGAATTATAACATCTGATAGACCACTTTCCTATTTCATTTTATGAATGAATTGCTTCGGTTGACCCAGGTCAATCGGTGCAGATTGCATCACTAAACATTGTGACATCAAAATTTTACGTGAAAATTCACCAACTGGAAACTCATCTATTCAATTTTATAATGATATTCAATGGAAAAATTCACCAACTGGAAACTCGTCTATTCAATTTCATAATGATATTCAATGGGACACTTTATCACACCATAGGGGCTTGTTACGAAATAATAATTACAGTATGAGAACCGGTATCCGGTGTTTCCACCTCTACCGACTTTTAGGTGTTGAAGTCAATTTTGGCTAACACAAAACATTGTCAGATTGTGTCAATAAGATTACAACTTAAACTTTTAATGTCGAGGAAAGGAAAATAAATTACAATATTTGGCGAAAAAACGTGTAATTTACTTCAAAAGGCTAAAAAAGCTAATTTGTTTCACCCTACTGGTGTTCAGAATCCCATAATTTCATTTTTTTTGTAATTTCAATACAAATTTGTGTCATTATACATTTTGTATCATTGAAATTATAAGTTTCTTTAATCACATGGTTTGTTTTGTAAAAATCTTTCTTGTTAGCATTCCTATGCTGGGTTTTCTATGTCATGCGCGGACACACCAGTCATTACAGTGTTTACGCAAAACTAGGTCAAGCTGTGTTCAGAACCCCATATCACATAGTACAGACCAATTTTCTAAAGCTTAATTTAATTTTTCAAAAGTGTTATACTCAAGCATTCAAAGCGAATATTTGCAAATATGTTATCCATTTTTAAAACTTTGCAAATCTAATGAATTAGTCTTGGGTGTGCGGACACATCGGCCTGCTCTGTATAGCTCCAACCCACTATATACTATATATAATTATTTTTTCGTAACAAGCCCCTGTGATCAGACGATTTCGAGACGTTTCGGCCCTAAAACACTTCGGCCATATAAAATTTCGGCCATGTGTAATTTCGGACTTGGACGTTTCGACCCTGTCATGAGTATATGCTAGAAAGTTTTAGAAATCCGTAAAAGCTTTATAAATGATATAAAAAATTGCCTATTACTTTTTGTGAACGGAGTTTGACGTTAGTTTGGATCTTATTGAATGTAATAAGATACTTGTAAAAGATAACGTTTGGTTATCAACATTCATGAACATAGACAATGACACATATTTATAGTTATTCCAGACAAAAACTGTCCGTCATGTGTTTAATCAAATAAATACAATGTGCACTCATTTATGTTGATGATTTTAATGGATTGAATGAAGGTTTACTCAGCAAGATTATACAGTTATTTTAAAGACTTTTCCAATAGTACCGGTATGTTAACCTTTCAAAGCTAGGATGGAAATTAAAACCCAAATGTCGAAAAATAAAAGACATTATATTATCCATTTAAAATAACAGGTAGCTGCAAAATTACATCAGTTTGACACATACGTGTAAGATGTATTTATGTCATATTAGCATACGATGGCCGAAACGTCCAAGTCCGAAACAACCAAATCCGAGGTTACACTATGGCCGAAACGTCCTGCTACCTGATCAGACCAGTGGACATATTTTAAATAATTAAAATGTGTCCAGACAATTTATCACAGATAACTGATGTCCTGTGGACACATTTTGCAATGAAATTGTGTCCGTCGGACACATTTTCATGAGGGACACTATATATTAAATCAGGTACACTTAGTAACTGTGACAGCCGAGGTGTGCATGTTTTCTAAATAAATGCACAAAATAAGAGATGCTTGAGTGAAATTTCTGACAACGAATTGTGCTTTACCTTCGTCTGTAGCATGCCCATCAATATCATCACAATCAAAGCTGTCACCTTCATCAAAATCAGAATTATTTTCGTCCCGCGACGAAGCGTATGTTGATGCCATGGTTTGTTGATTTATTTCACTTCCGGTTAAAGTCGCAACTTTTCATAAAATATTCATTGTTAAATTTTTGACTGATCGCCAACAGTCGTTGGGGGAAAATCTTGTTTTGTAATATATATTACTAAAATACATTTCAAACACTACTCCCTTGTTAAGATCTACGAACTCATTGCATTTTCTATATTTAATCTTCTTTTACTTTATACTTTCAAAAAAGAATACGTGGAATTTATAACTTCCGGTATAAACAATCGTGAAAGTCTGAAAAGAAGAGGCACGATGGCACAAACTTTCCAGCAAGAATACATGCAGATGCCACCAATAACAAGGGCATATACTACAGCATGTGTGATTACAACGATAGCTGTGGTAATATATTGTTCCTACAAATATGTGTGTTGTCTTAGACTGGATTTCGAGATCACCCGGCTCTGTGGATGTGCCAGTCCAGCCTTATGATAATCCGGCCTTGGTCTATCCGTCCCAGTATTGTTAATTGATACTGTATCGTAGTTTGTTCAGTTTGGTCATGATATCGGAGATAGAAAGTCTTATTATTAATTGTTCAGACTTACATTGATGCATTTAAATGGAAATTTGTCATCAAAAATTGCTGCAGAATATAGGTACAAAGGAGTTATAACCATTTACGAAAACGTTCAATGAGGGATAGCCTCTGAACTGCGTACCAAGTTTATTTTTATTTGAAATGTTAGCAATACCTATACTGGTCGTGTAATCGCCATTTCCCCACTGTGATTTTGCATTTGATCTTCTTAAACCCGGACTAAACTTTTAATGCGTTATATTGTAAAAATGTTACCAAGTAATACTTAACCAATCGCGATCATTTTCAGTTTCATTGCACATGCGCAGTAATATACTAATTTGAAAAAGTGTTGGATTTCTCGACAAAGTTTGCGGATGTGTGTACCAGTTATCGCCATCTTTCAAAATATGCATCAACTTTTTATCAAATTGTTAAATGTACACTTTAATCCACTGAAGTACTCAAAAAAGGGATGAATTAAAAGGGAATAAAGAATGAAAGGTCAGCCGATGCAATTTTCAAACTGAAAGTAGCATGATTTTTATCAATGCCAAATTCGCTCTATTTTGCTCACGATGACAAGAAAATAGAAGACCTTCACAGCCCCAATTCATCTTGATTTTGACTATTTGAAGAGAAAGCAACATAGTCAGCATGTACAATATATTTCTGGCAGAAAATATAGCTGACACCCCAAGTTCTCATTTGCGACATCACATGTAAAAAATCTATTTTTAGCTAATTATCATACGTGACCCCCACACAGCAATATATCTTTTAAAGGGGCTCCCAAGGGATTTGTCTCAGATTTCAGTGTTTTTAAAGATTAAAACAAATATCTTCAACGAATGTATTTGTAGGATATTGTTGTCACTTCTATACATAACCGTATAACAAAAGTCACGCGAGATCTCGAAGGACGTGAAAATTGGCGATAACTGGTATACGGCGATAACTGGTACTCGACCAGTATATTAAAGAAACAATTGCAGACTGAGAATGCCGAAAGAACAAAATTCAAGTGGATTAAATAAATCAGAGTCCAGATTTACAGCATATACATTTGTATGTGAACACCAGAAATATGAAGGTTTGCGAACCTCATAAGTGATGTCATAAAATCTAATTTACATATGCAAATTAGCATTTTTGGTTGGCAAAGTGGTAGTAAGACCACTTTATCAGGGTTCGACTCTAACAGTAGTCCTGTAGCCCCAGGCTAGTGAATTTGAGGAAGGACTACTAGAATTTGTAACTTGGTAGTCCTTTGGTCTAGTAAAATTTTGAAAAATTCTTAAAGGTATATTTATTTCGGGTCAGTAAAATCGTCGTGGGACTAGTGAATTCAGGAATCTTGTAGTCCTTTTGTCTACTAAAAATTAAATTTAGTGTCAACCCCTGTTTATAACAATGTAAGAGATTTTTTAATCTTTTGTCATTTTTGTCTCGCCCGCGACGAAAGGCGCGGAAAGCGAGACATATGCGTACAAAGTATGATGGCGGCAGCGGCGTAAACTTTCATGTTAAGTTTTTGTGATTAGGTCATTTTCTCAGTAACTATAANGTGGTCACTGATATTTTTTTTTTGGTGATTCATGACAGTCTGCTCTATTGCCTTTGTCATTCACCCTAATTTCACAGTCTAGCGAATATGTTTTATTTTCTGATTTAGTCAGTTTGAGAATTCACGTCAATTTTGCGACCATGAAGGGACAGGCGAGACATCAATTTGGGTCCACACTTGTTTTATTATCCATCCGATTTTGGATCTGTAAAATGCATAGTAATCTTTAAGATTTTCATATTTTTTCTGCCGATTTACTTTTTAAAAATTTTGTGCAGAAAAAATTTTATGAGGTTTTGAAAAGTGTCATAATTGCCAAATTTTATATACTTTACAAAAACCATAATTATATAGATATTGAAAATAAATTTATTTAAAAAATTAATACCCTGTAAAAGTGTAAACATTCAAGAATATAGATCAAAAAGAATTATCAAGATACCTAAATTAACAATTTCGTATGAGTGAATTAAAAATGACATTTTTATGACCCTTATTAATTATCACGATTTCTTGCCAACCAAATTTACCTTTTCAAGTCTGTGACGTCACGGCGAACCTTCCTATAAAAGACCAAAGTCACGATACACAAACATGCTAAACATAACACTAAAAGTATGCTTTTCATCTTCCAAGGTATATAAATTTGAATTTTTCTTATGGTAAAAACAAATTCAACTTCTTATTACAACAACAGTAATACGTAAATTATCGTAAGGACAATCGACTTTTAAGACAGGGCTGGAAAGTACAGGGACGGATTTGTCTTAAGGCCGGAAGGTCTTGTTACCCTTAGACTGTTATTATATATATCCACAGGCACAAAGTCTTGTTACTAATAAGGAAATTTTACTATCCATATACATTGAAGGTAAAATTTTTCTAATACATGATTCCATGATGACATCACAATCATGATTTGACCAATCACAGAGCAGATAAAATTTACTGGAAGTCACCC
>MJUU01047903.1:27570-41364 GCA_002080025.1 Modiolus philippinarum | reverse complement strand
GACCCAAAGGGGAGTAATAAGCCTTTTTTATGCTTAAAATAATGAGGAGAATTCATAACATTAATTTTTAAAAGCAATTTTGAAAGAATAAGAATTTGTACTCGGGTCTTTTCCATGCAATTACCATTGATTTCCCAATGTTTAACCTACTCAAAAAAATCGATATCCCGTATGTCCGGAATTATGTATTAGAAACAAGGTCCTGTGTTCTAACCTCGGTGATGCTATGGTCGGAAAAACCCGCCCACTTGGACAAAGACACAGCAGTCATAGTCAGAGAAATATAAAATACTGATCCTGATCCTTATTGAAACTGCGTCGAATGAGAATAGACATTTGTTCGCCAGAAATAGTTTAGTTTTCAACATTTTAATTGCGAGGCTTGCTGAGGGTTTAAAATATTTCAAAATCAAGAGTGTAGTAGTAGAAGAAGAAGAAGAAGAATGTTTTATTGTCCATTAGAATGGGCCAAGGAGGGGCATAATACAAAAATACATTTAAATAAACAAAGTAATACAGAATACAATTTAACATGACAATATACATGGTCATGTGTATAAATCAACATATAATAATGAAGAGTGCACTCAAGTGCAACCATGGCGAGGTTTCTGCAAATTAATAAATATGCATAGAATAGAATAGAATAGAATATATTTTATTATCAATCATGACGCCCATAAAGAGCTGAATAATTACAAATAAATTTGATACATTGATTTATTATAATTACAATGATTAGCATCTAAAACATACAAAACTAGATGTTGTCGGAAATGACAGCTATCCCCACACTCCCTGTTTGACACAGAAAACAGTTGTTATACACCCTGGGCATAATTTTTTTTTTAATTTTTTTTCACATTTACCTATTGAAAGTCATTACTGTTATTAAAAGAATTCTAGAATATATGGTTGTTAAGCAGAATTCCAAAAAATAAGTGGTCTTTGAGACTTTCAGGAAATTTACCAAATTGGAATCAAATATTTTTGAAATTCAATTTATGAAAATGTTTGTCCTAAACTACACAAACATTTTAAGTATGGTTGCTAGGTAGAATTCCAAAAAATAGGTGGTCTTTGAGACTTTTTAGTTTCAGGAAATTTACCAAAATTGGAACCGCCTGTCAGAATATAAGATAATATGCCAAAATTTAAAAAACAATATGTGTCTTTTTACATTTTCAGGAAATTTACCAAAGTTGGAACCGGAACTAAAATTTCAAAAGCTTATTGCAAATCTATAGACTAATATGCAACAATTCTGCATAAAGATTCGATCCCTAAATCCAAAAATGTAGGAAGAGTTTGCGTCACATTCCACATGTGTCTAATCCACATCTTTGGGTCTTTGTTAAAATTGACATCATGGGCCTCTTGTTTGCACCAAGACCAATATAAAAAATCTTAAAGCTTATTGTGCATCTACAGACTACTAGTATATGCAACAATTCTATAACAAAATTAAATCCCTTAATCCATAAATGTAGGAGGAGTTTGTGTCACATGCCACATGTGTAAAAATTGACATCATGGGGCCTCTTGTTTGCACCAAGACCAATATCGAAAATCTGAAAGCTTATTGTGCATCTGCAGACTATATGCAACAATTCTACAACAAAATTAAATCCCTAAATCCAAAAATGTAGGAGGAGTTTGAGTCACAAGAAAACTGTGACGGATGGACAGACGGAGGGTATATAACATTATCCCCGAACTTTTTCGAAAGTGTTGGGATAATTTATGCATTTATTAATATTATGATGATAATTATTATTAAGATGTTTAATATTTTTCTTTCTTCCTTATGCCTTATAAAAAAATTTTCGGTTATATACATACATAAGCGTAATGTAAGCTGCAAGCCTAGGTTGCCATCCTCGTGCCTAATGCAGGCTAGATAGCAATAAGAGGTAACTCTTCTGCAAAAGGCATCAAGGGACAGAAAATTAGTGTCATATTTCTCACGAGATAATATACAATGTATATATGGTTGTTGATTCTGTCTTTTTAATGATTTCAAGGAGATTTTGGTAAAAAACCTGCCCCCTTTTTCTGATGATTGGACATAAATGTGTTCTTTGAGCTTGACGTCATCAGCCATGGTTTCCTTTTCTCATAGCGTCATAATGGTAAAGTCAGAAAACGGCAAACATATTTGATCTTATGGATTACCATAATTGAATTTCAACCAATCATTTGCCGAGAACAAAATTCCCTTATATATTTCTCACACTTTTCAGGAAAGGTGAAAACAGGGCATAAATCAGAGAACAGTGTTTGTAGACTGATTTGAAAAAAGAGTTTGTCTTTTATTACTTTGATCGGTCAATTGCAATTCTAACATGAATATTGGAATATTTATTGGATTTGTCAATTGCATTCTTGTTGAAGAGGTGCCACTGAACAGCCAGAAACAAGTTAATCCATACATGCCATACCACAGGAATCAGAAATTTTATCAATAATTTCACTCCAGGTTGAATGAAAAGCCCACACATTGAAGTTTCAAGATGTAGGTATAGTGAAACGAAAATTAAGGAGTGCAACTAGCAAATTTCAATTTTTTGTTTTGGCATTTTGTGCCTCAATGGACATATTACTATTCACTTGCTTACATGTTTTTGTAAGATACATTTTACACACATAATCAACTATTTTACAGCATCAGTTTCCTTTTAAACATCTGTACAGCTGATTTTCAGCTTCAGTCAATCTTTCAATCAATCTTTCAATCAACACCAGACTGCATTATATATACTGTTAAGGTCACATGTCAAAACAAGTTAGTAATTTTCAAGTCAGGATGGATTTGAACAGTGAAAAATTGTCTCTAGTCTTCTTATTTACTGGTCCGTTCTGACTTGGAAATTACAAAATTGTTAGCACATGTCCAACTGTTTGGATTTGAATGAAATGTTACAGTTACAAAGTTATAGTATACTACCTGAAGATGTGCATGAAGTAATATGGTTTCTGCTTAAAAGTTTGAAGGGGAAACAATTTCTCTTTGAACATTTTCTAGAAATTTGTCAGGGCATGTCCTCATAAATGGATGCTTGGATTTTGAAGAAACATTACACAGTTGAGGTATACCACCTGAAGATATGTGTGAAGTAAACATGGTTACTGTTCTAAATCTTGAAGGTGAATTAATTCAAATGTATATTTTCTGAAAAAGGGGGAGGTATTAGTGTGTCCATACATGTACATGTACTTGTATTGTGTGACTTAATTTGTGTCCACACATGTTTGGGGTCCACAAATACTTACATTTACTCTTACCAATTACTCAGGGCTCAATGAGCGAGTTGTATAACTGAGTGCCATTCGATGATTATTAAAGTTTGCAAAATTTTTTATTCTTAAATTTACTGAAACTCTCAAATACCTGTTATTTTAATTAATAAAATGTCAAAATTATGGTAAAATTAGAATATATCCAAGCTCCCATTTAAGAGCTCAAGGGAGATAACACACTGTTATATTTTAGTTTTAGATGTATACAATATGAAAAAGAAAGGAAATGGGGTAAATGGCAAGGAGACAACATCCCATATCCAGGTTAAAAGGACCCAAAACAAAGCATCTAGGTGTCAACATATGGTCTTCAACACAGCGAGGAACCTCACACCATATAGCAAAAGCCCTAAATGGCCCTAAAAGGGTAAAAAGTGAATAGTGAATAAATTAATGGAAACAAACCACATCCAATAACCAAAATATCAAGAAACTGAAATTTTATAAGACAAGGACAAGCCAATGACCAACATATTCCTGACGTGGGACAGGCGCAAAAATTGTGGTGGGGTTAAACTTGTTTTCTTGAATCCAAACCCCCCCCCTCCCTATGTGTGGTGAATGGCTAAAAAGTAAATACACAAAAAGACTCACAGTAAAAATCAAACTAGAAAAACTTATCAAGACGAGTACCCTTACAATGAAGTACATAAAAGTATATAAATAATCAATTATAGTGTTTTTATTTTCAGCAACTAGATATCATCACACCATTTCAAATTTACTTCAATCCAGATTTGATATTCAGGAAATTTCAGGTAAGTAAGTTATTCATGATGTGAAAAATGATAATTTTTAGCTCACCTGGCTAATGCCAGGGTGAGCTTTTGCCATCACTTTGCCTCCGTTGTCCATACGGCATTAACTTTTCATAAAAAGATCTTCTCTTATGAAACTACAGGACCAAATGTAACCAACCTTGGCCACAATAGTCCTTGGGTGGTCCCTTGCAGAAAAGGTGTTTGTCAGGTCTGCGCTATATCCAAGATGACCACCAGTTGGAAACATCTATAGTTTTAACATTAGACCCCATGGGAAAACACATTTTACGATTTTCTTCTCTGAAACCACTGAGCCAATTGGGACCAAAATTGATCACCAGTGGGGAACATATTTTTAACATTGGACCCCACTGGAAAACACATTCAAAGATTTTCTTCTCTGAAACCACTGAGCCAATTGGAACCAAACATGGCCACAGAAGTTGTGCATGTTCCCCTGCATAAAAGGTGTTTTTCAGGTCCATGCTATATCCAACATGGTGGCCAGGCTAGGAGCAAGGTTTTAACATTGAACCCTATGGGAAAACACATTCAAAGATCTTTTTCTCTGAAACTACATAGCCAATTAGAACCAAACTTGGCCACAATAGTTCTTGGGCGATCCCATGCAAAAAAGGTGTTTTTCAGGTCTGCACTTATCCAACATGGTGGCCAGTCGGGAACTTAGTTTTTGCATTGGACTCTATGGGAAAACACATTCAAAGATCTTCTCCTCTGAAACTGCAAGCCAGTGGAATCAAACTTGGTCACAATAGTCTTTATGTGGTCCCCTGCAAAGAAAAATGTGTTGTTTTTTTCAGGTCCACACTTTATTCAAGATGGCTTCCAGCAGGAAACAAAGTTTAACATTGGACCCTATTGGAAACACATACAGTGGTCTTCTCCCCTTAATCAACTTTGGCAAATTGGAACTATAGTTTAACAATGGACTTTTTAACATAAAATGTCTTTGTTAATCAAGGGTCAGGTGAGCGATGCAGGCTCTTGAGAGCCTCTTGTTTAAAATTTAAAGGTTCAAAGGTCAATAATGAGCTTGTGTATCTGCATATGCTGTTTCAAATAATCACCAATCCAAGTTCACCAAATTTAAAAGTCCATGAAGCAGGACAGATGAATATTTTTGCTGCTTTGTTTACAGTTTCAGAATTTGTTCCTTGGCTTTACTCTCTTTTTAGTTCATATGGGATTGGCTTATTGGTTGTATTTGAATTACAATTTGACATTTGTTGCGAAGCTTAAGAAATACTGTATGGTAATTTGTACCCTGCATCTCCTTTCCTTTTCTGTTAGTTTTCTTCTATGCTTTCTTCTTACATGTAATAGAATACGTTGTATTCTTTTATTTAAAAACTTGTGGAAAAATCTACATCTTGTAATTGTTAATCAGTAATGATTTTCATTTGACATCTTTAAATTTCAATAAAAAAGATGAAAAATCACATTGACCTACATTTTCCACATTAAATATTTTAAAATTCACATAGATCTGAGTTAATATCTCGCTTATAGGGTCTGTAAGTCTCGTCATATGACTCACGAGAATCCACGATAAACAGGCAATTCAAAAACATTTCCTGCCAAAACATGACGTCTTAGTATTATGACGTTCAATATTTTGTTTGAAATGTCATATATCTTTGTTTAAAATGTAACTTCTGGGTACAGCTTTTGATCCCGGAAGTTCCAAAATTGTACGAGACTTTCTGGCCCTATTGGACATGGTAGGATCATCAAACCATGCATATGCAGCTCTGATAATATGTACATGTAGGTCAGCAGCCAGGCCAAATAGAATCACTTTGACCTACATTTTTCACAAGATTGACTTACATTCAAGTTTATATTCTGTGTTCCTCTGTCAGTACATATACGATGTAGGATCATCTTTAAAGCTTGAATATATATATGCATAGAAAAAAGAAGGGAGACGGGATTGTGTCAAAGAGACAAATAACCAAAGGGGAGTAATAACAACTCAAAGCCACCATAAGATCTTCAATGAACGGTGAGGAAACCCCACACCCAACAGCAGATCTGAGTTAGCAACTATATATAGAGTACTGGTAAGCATGCATCTTTAATATTCAGTGGATATCCAAGATGTGGAAGATTTATCATCACAAAAATTGATATATAGTAGGGTAAGTGAGAACCGAACCGTCAGTCTAAAATGAACAATCCAAGGACAACGACAACATCGGAAAAATAAGGAAACAACGACATAACATGAGTACGGCACAGTAAAGAAAAATGAAGACACACACATATGCAAAAATAGACAACACGGACCCAATAAAAAAAAAACCATAGTTGAGATCAGATGCACCGGTTATTATAATTTCAAAATAAACAGTATTGAATGATTTTGCTTTCTTCTGTTTCAGGTATGGAGACTTGTTACAAATTTTCTGTATTTTGGACCAATTGGTTTCAACTTTTTATTCAACATGATATTTGCGTACAGATATTGTCGGATGTTAGAAGAAGGATCTTTTCGGAACAAAACGGCTGATTTTTTCTTCATGATTTTATTTGGTTGTTCATTAATGACTGTATCCTTTTGTTATATTTGTATCATTTTGAAAGTCCTTATGGCTTCATTACAAAAACAATGAAAAATTGAAAATCTATTCAATTGGTGTCATATACCAGCCCAAATGCAATGTATGCTCCATTAAATACAGATACTTGTACTTTCTATGTGAGGTGCATCACTTTCACATTTTTGAATTTTTGTCAGAATTTTGTGCTGAAAGCTCTATTTTTGCTTTCAGAATGAAATTATATGCATCTTGAATATGCATTTGACAAAGTTTAATGAATTTTTTTAATTTCTCAGATATGTTTAAAAGTAAATCTAGAGACTGGTATATAGCCTTGGTTTCCTGTCAAATTTTCAAAATCCTGCAACTGAAACATTAATACAGTTTACCCATGAAAATTCTATGATACAAAAGCAGCATTAGAATTCAAAAGAATACTTTATTTACTTAAATCAAAGTCCAGAGACATGTTGAAAATGAGAACAATGACTTTAGAGAAAATCACAAATACGTAACAGACAGACATGCAAATCACATATATACAGTTGAACTGCGATGGAACGAACTTCAGTTACTTGAACACCATGGATGTACCAAGATGGAACAAACTGCAGTTACTTGAACACCATGGATGTACCAAGATGGAACAAACTGCAGTTACTTGAACACCATGAATGTACCGCGATGGAACGAACTGCAGTTATTTGAACACCATGGATGTACCGAGATGGAACAAACTGCAGTTATTTGAACACCATAGATGTACCGCGATGGAACGAACTGCAGTTATTTGAACACCATGGATGTACCAAGATGGAACAAACTGCAGTTACTTGAACACCATGGATGTACTGCGATGGAACTATCTGCAGTTACTTGAACACCATAGATGTACCGAGATAGAACAAACTGCAGTTACTTGAACACCATGGATGTACGGCGATGGAACGATCTGCAGTTACTTGAACACCATGAATGTACCGAGATGGAACAAACTGCAGTTACTTGAACACCATGGATGTACCGTGATGCAACGATCTGTAGTTATTTGAACACCATGGATGTACCGAGATGGAACAAACTGCAGTTACTTGAACACCATGAATGTACCGAGATGGAACGATCTGCAGTAACTTGAACACCATGGATGTACCGGGATGGAACGATCTGCAGTTACTTGAACACCATGGATGTACCGCGATGGAACAAACTGCAGTTATTTGAACACCATGGATGTACCAAGATGGAACAAACTGCAGTTATTTGAACACCATGGATATACTGTGATGGAACGAACTGCAGTTATTTGAACACCATGGATGTACCAAGATGGAACGAACTGCAGTTACTTGAACACCATGGATGTACCGCGATGGAAGGAACAGCAATTACTTGAACATCATGAATGTACCGAGATGGAACAAACTGCAGTTACTTGAACACCATGGATGTACCGAGATGGAACAAACTGCAGTTACTTGAACACCATGGATGTACCGCGATGGAACGAACTGCAGTTACTTGAACACCATGGAATGTCTCGAACCCTTTTTCCGGACCCTTTGTTCAAATAGGGTCTGTAAGTGTCGTTTCATTATGGAACTTATGGGACTAAAACTTGTGCCCGGAAGTTGCATTTTAAACTAAAGCATATGACGTTTGAAGCAAGAAGTTTGAACGTCATAATCCTGCAACGTCATAATATGGCGGGAAACGTTTTCAAATTGCAATTTTATTGTGATTTCTTGGTGTCACATGACAAGACTTACAGACCCTATTGAAACATACTTCGATCTTAATAGCTCAAATACACCTCTAGCTCAATTTGCTCAAACTGTTATCAGTCCTTTGGGTGTCCGAGCCATTGATGTTCGACTGTATCTTTTTTTTCTAGCAGTTTTATAGTAGTTATTGGATTATTTTCCTTAACTTTGGACCAGTTATTAGGTTTAATTGTAAATATCGTATTCCTTGGTAGTGCTTTCACAATTATGTTGGTATATTTATGGAGCAGACGAAATCCATATGTCAGATTAAATTTCTTTGGATTGATGACTTTCCATGCACCATATTTACCCTGGGTATTATTAGGATTTTCAGTTTTATTAGGAAATTCTGTTGTCATAGATTTAATGGGTAAGTACATGTGTATTTAAATGTTCCCATGGTAACATAGGAAGAAATACATTGTTGGTTGCAATATTTGTTATTTATATTTCTCTAATAATATGACAAGTTTAAACCGGTTTTGACCCGTTATATAAATTTTCTTTATTCAAAGTATGTTGAATAAAGCCCTGAGTTTTTTCCCGCCAAATCTATTCGGAATACAATTCTTGGTGTTTTATCATTGATCATAAGAGAAAAAGATTACATGACTTTATCCCGATTATTACCATATTTTATCCACTCTTGATAGTTTAATTTAGATTTTAAAATGCTAGGCAAGCTTAGCAATTAAAATTTTAATATTTAATTATCTCTAATGGATAAAATACGGTAATGAACAGGATCTTGTGGTGTAATCTATATTTTCAAGATTGGATCCTATATTGGATAAAAGGTTGTACTTGAAAGTACATGTAATTTGGAGAAAGTCTTGAAACCCCCTTGAGCATGTTGAATAGGATTTCTGATATTCTGTGGCAAAATAGTAGATTTTAAAAAAGTTCCACTGTCATTATACCTAAGAATAGCTGGAAGGGGCTTGTGGTTGATATTTCAATAGTCTTTTTTGGGGGTTGATCTGTGAAAATTCTATTCAAAATAATTTAGGCATGTTTTGTTACCTCAAAGATTTCTCTACACAAAAACTAGAGACCATTTAACTTTGATTCATGATTTTACATTGCTATTTGTGTGATTTCATGAAAGGATGACCCCCTTTTGAATTTCAGACCCACTAAAGTTGTTATGATAGGAAAATGATGAAATTCAATCTATTCTATTGTTGACAAAGTAAATGCAATTTCTTTCTGAGAGGTAATAATTTGGCACTTCAGAAAGGTTGTCAAATTTGTAGATGGATCATCAGTGCTTTAGTGTGTGTAGTTTTACTAAAATTTTGCAGCATATCTAATATCTTGCAAGCTCATTGAAATCTACCTTTTTATTTTTAGTCCCCCAAACTACCTATAGTAAAAATAACTAGAGTAATGACTGTCGAAACGACAGTGATCCCTGCACCCCCTGTTTGACACAGAAAACAGCTATAGACCCTGGGTATAATTTTTCTTAACATTTTTGAAATTAAACTATTGACAATCACTATTTTTACCATAAGGAATAAAAGAATATATGGTTGTTAGGCAGAATTCCAAAAAATAAGTAGTCTTTGAGACTTCCAAGAATTTTACCAAACTTGGAATCATATATTTTGGAAATCAAATTGGTGAAATGTTTCTTCTAATTCTAACAATTTTTTTTAAGTATGGTTTCAATGTACAATTCCAAAAATTAGTGGTCTTTGACAATTTCAGGAAATTTACCAAATTTGGAATCAATTATTTTGGAAATTCAGTTGGTGAAAATGATTGACCTTATCAAAACAAATGCTTAGTTAGTTGCTAGGTAGAATTCCAAAATATATCTGGTCTTTGACACTTTCAGGAAATTTACCAAAATTGGAATCAAATATTTTTCAAATTTAATTAGTGAAAATGATTGCCCTAATGGAAACAAACCCTATCAGCATGGTTGCTAGGTAGAATTCCAAAAAATATGTGGTCTTTGACACTTTCAGGAAATTTACCAAAATTGGAATCAAATATTTTTNATATTTTCATCATCTTTGAACAGCATTGCAAAACTGTAGAGTAAAATGCACTCATTTTAAATAACTGGATGTTGGGTATTTGTTTTCATGACACATTAAATATTTGTTTGCTGTATGGAATTTTTTTTACAATTTTAAGAATTTGATAATACCTATTGTAATGATTCTATTTGTTTGTGTAAGTAATAAAAAAGTGAAAAACGGAGTTATCTCCTCCTACCCCAGGTCTACCTCCTTAAGTTTGCAAAATTTTTTATTCTTTATAAATTTGCTGAAACTCTCAAATACCGGTTATTTTAATTAATAAAATGCAAAATTATGGAAAAATTAGAATTTATCCAAGCTCCTATTAAAGAGCTCAAGGGAGATAACACACTGTTATATTTTAGTTTTAGATGTATACATTATGAAAAAGAAAGGAAATGGGGTAAATGTCAAGGAGACAGCATCCCATATCCAGGTTAAAACGACCCAAAACAAAGCATCTAGGGGTCACCGTATGGTCTTCAACACGGTGAGGAACCTCACACCATATAGCAATCCCTAAATGGCCCTAAAAAGGTAAAAAAGTGAATAAATCAATGGAAACAAACCACATCCAATAACCCAAATATCAAGAAGCTAAAATTTTATAAGAAGACAAGGACAAGCCAATGACCAACATATTCCTGACTTGGGACAGGCACAAAAATTGCAATGGGGTTAAACTCATTTTCTTGGATCCAAACCCTCCCCCTATGTGTGGTGAATGGCTAAAAAATAAATACACAAAAAGACTCACAGTAAAAATCAAACTAGAAAAAAGTCCAACTTATCAAGACAAGTACCCTTACAATGAAGTACATAAAAGTATATAAATAATCAATTATAGTGTTTTTATTTTCAGCAACTAGATATCATCACACCATTTCAGATTTACTTCAATCCAGATTTGATATTTAGGAAATTTCAGGTAAGTAAGTTATTCATGATGTAAAAAAATGATAATTTTAGCTCACCTGGCTAATGCAAGGGTGAGCTTTAGCCATCACTTTGCCTCCATCGTCCATACGGCATTAACTTTTCATTCAAAGATCTTCTCTTCTGAAATTACAGGACCAACTGTAACCAACCTTGGCCACAATAGTCCTTGGGTGGTCCTTTGATGAAAAGGTGTTTGTCAGGTCTGCGCTATATCCAAGATGACCGCCAGTGGGAAACATCTATAGTTTTAACATTAGACCCCATGGGAAAACACATTAAAATATTTTCTTCTCTGAAACCACTGAGCCAATTGGAACCAAACATGGCCAAAGAAGTTGTGCGTGTTTCCCTGCATAAAAGGTGTTTTTCAGGCCTATGCTGCATGTATATCCAACATGGTCGCCAGGCTGGGAGCAAGGTTTTAACATTGAACCCTATGGGAAAACATATCTTTTCCTCTGAAAATGCTGAGCCGATTGGTACCAAACTTGGTAAAATAGCCCTGCAAATTTTTTTTTTCAGGTCTGTGCTATATCTAAGTTGCCCCCAGTTGGAAACATATTTTTTACATCGGACCTATAGGAAAACACATCCAAAGATCTTTTCCTCTGAAACTACATAGCCAATTAGAACCAAACTTGGCCGTTATAGTTCTTGGGCGATCCCCTGCAAGAAGGATGTTTTTCAGGTCTGCACTATATCCAACATGGTGGCCAGTAGGGAACATAGTTTTTGCATTGGACTCTATGGGAAAACACATTCAAAGATCTTCTCCTCTTAAACTGCGAGCCAGTGGAATCAAACTACTAGTAGGTCACAATAGTCTTTATGTGGCCCCCTGCAAAGAAAAATGTGTTGTTTTTTTCAGGTCCACACTTTATTCAAGATGGCTTCCAGCAGGAAACAAAGTTTATCATTGGACCCTATTGGAAACACTTACAGTGGTCTTCTCCCCTTAAACAACTTTGGCAAATGGGAACTAAAGTTTAGCTATGGACTCTTTAACATAAAATGTCTGTTAATCAAGGGTCAGGTGAGCGATGCAGGCTCTTGAGAGCCTCTTGTTTAAAATGTAAAGGTTCAGAGGTCAATAATGAGCTTGTATATCTGCATATGCTGTTTCAAATAATCACCAATCCAAGTTCGCCAAATTTAAAAGTCCATGAAGCAGGACAGATGAATATTTTTGCTGCTTTGTTTACAGTTTCAGAATTTGTTCTTTGGCTTTACCCTCTTTTTAGTTGATATGGGGTTGGCTTATTGGTTGTATTTGAATTTTTTTATTTAAAATAATGTGGAAAAATCTACATCTTGTAAATGTTAATCAGTAATGATTTTCGTTTGACATCTTTAAATTTCAATAAAAAAGATGAAAAATCACATTGACCTACATTTTCCACATTAAATATATTAAAGTTCACATAGATCTAAGTTAATATCTCGCTTATTGGACATGGTAGGATAATCAAACCATGCATATGCAGCTCTGATGATATGTATAGGTCAGCAGCCAGGCCAAATTAGATCACTTTGACCTACATTTTTCACTAGACTCAAGTTTATATTCTATGTTCTTCTGTTTTAAAACCTAAGGAGTATCTCCCACTTGCATAGCTCTGTCCTTACCTGATTTTGGCTTTATTGGCAATACATACATTTACTCTTTGATCTTACTGACTGATATTGTCAGTATCTCCGTACTGACCTGATACAAGAAAATATCAGACAATGACGTCATGAAATTGACATCATGACTTTTACGATGTTGCCGATAAAAACAATAATGGTAGTTTTGAAGGTCTCGACAGAAAATATCACTAGTATTTCAGCTCGTCCTATCGGACTCGCTGCGATACGGTGATATTTTCTGTCTCAACCTTCGAAACTACCATTATTCTATATTTCCTATACACCGATTGCGCATTTGCGGGATCACTCATTATTTTAGCTAAACAAGGAGTAATCTGGTACAAAACTGGTTCCAAGACGCTGATAGACGAAGATAGTAATTTCTTCATTTCCATTCAAGTTTCGTTTTTTGTGGGTTGGAAATGTTCCTCGTGGATTTCATTGTCAGTTGAAAACGATGTTTTACCTATATGTTGAATAACAACGTAAGATTCGTTGGTAGAAAATATCTGTCCCTTGCTCCAACGTTGGATTACATCATTTTTCCTCCGGTTGACCCCAGATGACCTCGTCGAAATGAAGAGTCCAATCCGGAATGGAAAAGATATGCAATCCATGTATTCAGATCATATTGGTAATTTGTTCTCTATCAGCTCAGCTTTTACACACATTTTCGTTCATGGTTTTCCAAATGTTTCGAGTTTATCTGCACTGATGAGACATAAGTTGTCAAAATGCGCATATGCAGAACCCAAATTCACAGTTACATGTTACCTTAGTATTTTGTTATTCAGTACATATA
>MJUU01047903.1:0-12161 GCA_002080025.1 Modiolus philippinarum | reverse complement strand
GTAATCAGCCTTTCAAATGTGGTGAAGGCATATCAAGAATTTCATCAAATTTTGTCAGAAGTCTATTGAAGATGTATACTACAATGTATCATATTTTGAATAGAAAAGTGGGGGTCAGTGTGCAAAATTTTCTAATGCATAATAATGGATAAAATGAGAGAATTCCGAAAGTCAAAGACAGTTTCAAAAAGCTTATGAGTAACCATTCTTGATAATCATCTTCGCCAGACAAGGAGAACAATCTGCTCCTCTCCTCTTCGTCCTTGGCAGATCAAGCTTCAAACCCCATGTTTTTTTATTGGTTGCAGTTAAACTAAGCTGTATTCAATCAGAATGTTTATATTCTTAATTCAAATATATATGAAACAATGATTTGTTGCAGTTAAACTAGCTGCAATAAATCATACTGAAATTCTCACTTCAAAAAGGAGTTGATTTTAAACTAGTGTCCTCAAAAATGTAACTAAATCTGCCAAAGATGAAGAGGATAGAGTCCTTGGCTAGTGAAGATGATTTATGATTTGCCAAAACAAATTCCAAAGTGATTTGATTTGGCGATAATTTCTTTCTTGCGAAGGCATGAATAAAATATTCTAAATATTTTTATATAATGTATGTACGATGTACATGTAGAGTCTACTTGAAGTTAATACAGCCCAGGTAAATGGTAAATATATATATATATATATCCATCTTATGGGGTACCATTGTGCAATCTCTCAGATTCATATAATGTTTACATTTTATGCATATTCATTATAATTTTGTCAATTTGACAATGATCATGTGTTATATAAAAGTGATGTTGCATTTTTCATGAAATTCAAGTCTACATTATACTAATGTGGATTTGTGAGAAGAAAATCCAGACATTCTTCAGCCCTTTTTCGGGATGTCAGGATTAGATGTTTTAAGCTCGGGATTTCAGGATTTTTATGATTTAAGCCCAGGATTTACCAGGAATTGGGATTTCAGTGGTCTTTAAGTTTCTTTGTAGTTCAGGATTTAGAAAAAATAAAGTCTGGATTCTGGGATGAGACCCGTTTTATTCTGGGATGTAGACATGTTTTATTCTACAAATGCTAAACGAAGTTTGAATATAGTGTTACTGGTACTTGTTGAAATAAAACTACAATAGTAAACAAATTTCACATCAGTGTAATATGTCTATAAAATAAAATCTGGTCAGATGTTTATACACTAACACTATATTATAGTGCCCTCCATTTCAGTCACCCCCTAACCTGCTAATATCTTAAATAGTCTGCTTTTCCCAATTTTACACACTTATTGCCAATGATTTAAGAATTCATAGTGAGGTTTTAGTGTAAAATGTAAAAAAGAAAGGAAATGGGGTAAATGTCAAGGAGACAGCATCCCATCTCCAGGTTAAAAAGACCATAAAACAAAGCATGTAGGGGTCACCGTTTGGTCTTCAACTCAGTGAGGAACCTCACTCAAAAATTGCAGTGGGTTTAAACTCTTTATCTTTCATCCAAAGTATGCTCTGAAAGAAAAATTGCAGTCACAGAAAGAAAAAAAAATTCTAATACATACCCATTATAGTTGATAAAATGAGAAAAGTTCAAAAGTTAGATGTAAACAACAGAGGAATGACTAAGCATTTTGTTGAGTGTAGCCAGATTGTTTATGTAAAGTGCAGCAGATTTTAGATGTTTTCCAAACCTAG
Source organism: Modiolus philippinarum (assembly GCA_002080025.1). Taxonomy (NCBI): domain Eukaryota; kingdom Metazoa; phylum Mollusca; class Bivalvia; order Mytilida; family Modiolidae; genus Modiolus; species Modiolus philippinarum. Next base: position 10,471 of record MJUU01047903.1, on the reverse strand, counting down.
TTTGTGGAGACTTTGTTTTTATGTACAAAAATACATGTTATTTATTTTAAGATAATTGCTATAATAAATGTTTTATTAGAACAGTGGTATTGTCTTATTTTCTCCCCAACGCAACCCGATGCAAGAATATGGTAATGCTGAGCATCTGTTCTTCCGTCCATCTTGAAAGTGGTGAAACAAGATTATTTCCCATTGGATTTGAATGATATTTTATAAAGTAGCTCAAGTTTAAGGATGCCTCGAGTGAGTATGGAAATGAGTCCCAGTGGAATATTTTTGTAGGAGTTTAGTCCCCTGTTTAGTTCATCTTGCTAAAGCAAGGGTAACCTTTTGCCATCACTCTGCATCTGACATCCATCCTTTTGAACCAAACTTTGCCACAATGGAACTTCAGTGGTCCCTTACAAAGGAGGTTTTTTGTTCTAACCTTATCCAAGATAGACGCCAGTGGAAAACAAGTGTTAAACGTTTGACCTTACTGGAAAACACATTTACAGATCTTCTCTTCTGAAGATACTGGGCAAATTGGAACCAAACTTGGCCAAAATAATCCTTTATAGGTTGTCCCTTCCAAAAAAGTTTTTTTTAGGTTAGCTTCTCATCCAAGATGGCCATCAAAGGGAAACATAGTTTTGACATTGGACCCTATTGGGAATACTTATTTTGATGTCTTCTCTTATGCAACTATCCAGCCACTTAGAACCGAACTTGGCCACAATTATCCTAAGGTGGTTTTCTCCAAAACATTTTTATTCAGGCTTGCACCTTACCAACATGGCCTGAAAATATATTCTTAATGGCATCGTTCCTCAAGCTCCATCATACGGGGTGTACATTTCTCAACTACTACGATTGGCACATGTTTGTTCTACTCTTGACGATTTTAATGAACGTAACCTTACTTTGAGTTTCATAGCAAAACTTTTACAACAGGGTTTTAGATTTCACAAGTTGTTGAACACCTTTAAGAAGTTTTATAATAGATATGAATATGTAATATCTAAATATGGCATTACTGGCAAACAGCTTTTTACTAAGGGCATTTCTAATCCTTGTTTTTACAGTAATGTTGTTAAAAAATGCCGGAAACTGATTAAAAATCCAGAAAAGCTGGGGCGTAACACATTCTTTACGTAATAGGGGATATTGACAAGATACTCTTGCATCCGTTAAATTAGCTTTGAATTCTAGTGACCTGAAAATTTTACATACATACTGGCCTCTCACCACAGGGATTCACTTCCGTAATTATACTATCAATATTCGGTCAACTGATTTTCCAGTCGACCCTACATTGATAGTATAATTACGGAAGCGAATCCCTGTGCTCTAACTGATACTGCCGATGTATACTGAAATATATGATGATTCTTGACCAAATCCATCGGGTTTAGCTAAAGGAGCCTAGTCTGCTGGTAAAATACTGTTGCACTACAGAAGAAAAATGGGTTTGATTTTTCTTCTGTAGTGCGACAGTGATTTACCAGCAGTCTAGGCTCCTTTAGCTAGCCGGCAGATTAGCTGTGAGCACCCCTTGACCCATCTTTCAAATTTACATACCTGTATTGGGTTTTATTTGTATGTTTACTAAACAATAGGGAAATAGGACAGATAAAGGGAAGGTTTGGGTACCCATAAACAGGTTAAACCCTACAGCTGGCTTTTGCTAGTGCCGGTACCAAGTCCATCTGTCCCAATTTCCTATAGTTGTTTACATTTGTCTTTTGTCTTATTTGTGTTTTTTCTGTATAGTTCCCTAGCATATTGGGGCATGTAATTATAATTTTCAGCCATTGTAGGTGTTTCCTGTTGTCCCCTTTATTTCTTAACATTGAACCCTATAGAAAAACACATTTAAAGAAACAAAGGATATAGAGTAAATGCACATGAGACAAAGTCTCTACAAATGCAGCAATGGAACAAAGCTTTTATTGTTGTTCTTCATCTTGAAGTCATCATGAGTCCTACAACAATGAGCTCTGCCCATACCTCATAAAAAACGCAAGACAGCCCCCAGCACAGGTTTAAATGAAATTCATTATTGACTGTCAAACAAAGATACATCTGTGTAATTTATTTAGCCTTTATTTGGGTCAAATATCATATCTGATAAAATAGTTCTGGTTTTTATTACAGCGTATTCATCAGAAAGTAAATCGGCCTTAACAAAAATTCAGAAGTAGACAGGTTGACAGTTGACAGGTTGACAGGTTGACAATTGAAAAGTTGACTGGTTGACACATCTCAGGGTGAGATTAAGGTGATAAGTTTTAAGATTTGGTTTAGAGTATGGTTAGGGTTAGAGTTAGATTGTGGGTAGGATTAGAGTTAGATTATGGTTAGGGTGAGAGTTAGATTTTGGTTAGGGTAAGTGTTTTATTATGGGAAGGGTTATGGTATCTCAACCTTTCAACCATCAACAACAAATAATGTATAGACTCGATAACCTTCCTCTAAAATATAGTATTGTCAACAGGACAACATTTTAAATTGTTGCCCTGTAGACTGCCTTCTTGTCAACTTGTCTACTGACAACTTGTCGACATGTCGTCTGTCAACTATCAGCTTCTTGACCTTTATCTGAAAATAATGAAGAAGACTGTCAACATATCAACATGTGACCTTTATCTAAAAATAACGAAGAAAACTGTCAATATATCAACATATGGAACTGTCAACCTGTCCATTGTCATCTTGTCAACTGTAGCCTATCAATTTCTTTACCTTAAACTAAAAATAATGAAGCCAATTTGTCGACCTATGGACTGTCAACTTGTGAACTGTCAACCTGTCTACTGTCAACATTTCAACCTGTCAACAAAGCAATTAAACTAATATATTGTCAACTTGTCAATTGTCAATCTTTCAAATGTCAAATAAAAACAATAAGATGTCAACCTGTCGACTTGTCAACCGTCAGAAAAACCCATCATGATTTTAATGTCAAAAGTCGACTTAAACTAATGTAATGAATTAATACACTACATTTTTACATTAATTCCGAACTACTTTACCAAATACCCTAGTTGAGCCATTTATTCCCCATGGATGTATGATTTTCAGCAAACAAAAAATTAACTGGCAGAGTGTTCTTACAATTGCCGGCGTCTGTTGCCCCACAAGAAGGCAATCACAAAATATAAACAACCACATGGCACTCATTGAATCAATTGCAAAGATGTTAGCACTATAAACTATAAACCCGTGGAGGTGTTTGACAGATATGTACCTCATCCAAGATGGTCGCCATGAAGACAAAGTTTATCATTGGAGCCTATGGAAAATCTTATTCATACCTGAAACTGTTGTTTATGTCAGCCATGGGGTCGAGGTTAGATGATACATTCTCATGAGAGCCTCTGGTAAAATTCACAAATTGAAAAGATATGCTTGTAAGTGCTCTAGAAAATTTATTTGTTATACAGTAGCTGTAGTGTAAGAATGCCTCAAGCAATTTCCAAAATGAGTCTTCCTCAAATATTTTTGTATGTGTTGTGCCTCTTTTTAGCTGATGTTGCTTGAGCTTTGGGTGAGTTTTGCCCTCATTTCGTAACAATCGTCTGTCTGTCCAGCATAAACTTATCTAACGAAGATCTTCTCCTAGAAATTGCTGGTACAATTGGAACCAAATCTGACCACAATAGTCCTTTGATGGGCCTCTACAAAAAGGTGTGTATTGTAGGTCCATGTTATAACTTGGGGAAAACACATTCAAAGATCTTCTTTTCTTAAACTGCTAAGCCAAGTTGAAACCAAACTTGGCCACAATAGTCCTTGGATTGTCCCCTGCAAAAAGAGAACCAAACTTGGACCCAATTGAAACACATTTAAAGGTCTTGTCCTCGAAGACCACTTGGCAAAGTGCCATAGGGACAATAGTTTCATTTAGATGCTTTAACAAAGACTGTTAGCTAGTAATTGAGGTGAGCAATACTGGTACTGCGAGCATTTTGTTCAACTTTCTTTTACTCTCTTAATTACTTTTTGGACCAGTGTTTACTTATATTGCTTTGTTAGCTTCCAATAAATGCCATGTTTTGGACCCTTGTTTACTCTCAATTTTGATGTGCTTTTGACCTTTTTGCAGTTGTTTTTACCAATGTTTAGTCTGTGTATTGCAGTGTTTTTGGACCTTTGTTTAACATGTATATTGCCATCATTTTAAACCTGTGTACCCCTTTCATTGCCATGTTTTGGACCTTTGTTTTTTATGTTTTTAACACACCTGACCAATTCAAACCAAAGTTAGGCATAAAAGTTCTTAGATGGCCCTCTGCAAAAAAAAAGTTGTTTTTCAGGTTTGAGCTTTATCCAAGATATGGTCGCCAGCAGGATACATAGTTTTAACATTGGACTCCATGAGAATACCCATTCAAAGATCTTCTTTGCAACTGCAGCGCTAATTGGAACCAAAATTGGCCACAATAGTCTTAAGTTGGTCAGCTGCAAAAAGTTGATTTTCAGATCAGCTCTATATCCAAGATGACCATCAGCAGAGAACTTAGTTTTAACATAGAACCTTATGGACAAAAACATTCAAAAATCTTCTCGTCTGAAACTGCTTACCACAATAATCTTTAGGTGGTCCCCATGCAAATAAGTTGTTTTCAGGTAAGGGCTATATCCAAGAAGGCCACCAGTTGGGACATAGATTTTAACATTGGACCCTATGGAAAACACATTCAAAGAGCTCCTCTAAAACTGCTGAGCAAACTTGTACAAAACTTGGCCACAATAGTCCTTAGTTGGTACCCTGCCAAAAGTTGTTTTATTAGGTCAGCACTATATCCAAGATGGCCGCCAGCAGGGAACATAGTTTAACCCATTAGAACCAATTTTGGCCATTTTATCAGGTCAGGGCTACATCCAAGATGGTCGCCAGCAGGAAACATAGTTTTTACATTTGAACCCTGAGGGAAATCAAATTCAAAGATCTTCTCCTCTTAAACTGCTGAGCCAAATGGAACCGAACTCAGCCACAATAGTCTTAAGCTGGTCCCTTTGAAAAAAAATTTGTTTAGGTCAGAGCTACATCAAAGAACATAGTTTCTACATTGGACCCTATGCGAAATGCATTTAAAGACCTTAAATACTCATCCAATTTGAAGCAAACTTGCCCACAATAGTCTTAAGGTGGTCCCATTTTTCAGGTCTGAGCTATATCCAATATGGCCACCAGCAGAGAATATAGTTTTAACACTGGACTTCATAGGAAAACACATTCAAAGATCTTGTCCTCTGAAACTGCTGAGCCAAAGAGAATCAAATGTTTTTCAGGTTAGTGCTAGATCCAAGATGGCTGCCAGCAAGGAACATAATTTTAACACTGATTTGATGGGAAAACTTCTCCTCTGAAAGTGTTGAGTCAATCGGAATCAAACCTGGCCACAAAAAAGTTTAGATGGTCCCCTGCAGAAAGGCGTTTTTAAGGTTTATGAACTAATGTTGTTACTTTGGTGCCTATCTGTCATCCAACATGGCTGCGAACAGGGAACTTACCTATGGGAAATGCACAAAAAGATCTTCTAGAGAACTGCTGAATGCATTTAAAAGAAACATGGCATGAATGTTACTTATTAGGAGCTGATCAAGATGGTAGGCAGTAAAGAACAAGAGGCTCTCAAGAGCCTGTATCGCTCACCTGGGTCCATGCAGCACTATAATTCCCAATTGATGGTCCATCTTGTAAATAAAATTCAGAAACTTTTTTATAAAATTTAATTAAGATTGTTCCAGCAGTTTCAGAGAAGATTTTTGAATGCAGTTTCCAAACTTAAGGGGCCTATGTTAATCTACGTCCCCTGCTGATAGCTTTTTAACATAAAACTTTGAAGAGGATCAACCAAGGACTATAAAATCAAAATTCTACTGAAATTGTTCAAGCAATACAGAGGAGAAGATCTTTTTAGCTCACCTGACCCAAAGGGTCAGTGTGTGGGTCAGTGTGAGCTATTGCCATCACTTGGTGTCCGTTGTCTGTCTGTTAACTTTTCACATTTTCATCAACTCCTCTGAAACCACTGAAGCAAATTTAACCAAACTTTACAGGAATGATGTATGGAAGGTCCTTAACAAAGATTGCTCATTTCGTTCCGATCCGACAAAAAACATGGCCGCCAGCGCAGAACTTGTATTTAACATTGGACCCTTGCGGAAAACATAATTTTCATCAACTCCTCTGAAACGACTGGATCAAATTCAACCAAACTTTACAGGAATGATGTATGGAAGATCCTTTATAAAGATTGCTCATTTAGTTCTGATCCGACAAAAAACATGGCACCAGGCAGAACTTATATTTAACATTGAACACTATGGGAAAAACGTCATTTTCAACATCTCCTCTGAAACAACTGAAGCAAATTAAACCAATCTTTACAAGAATGATGAATGGAAGGTCCTTTACAAAGATGCTCATTTCATTCCAATCGGACAAAAAACATGGCCGCCAGCGCAAAACTTTTCTTTAACATTGGACCCTATGGGAAAAACATAATTTTCATCAACTCCTCGGAAACCAATGAAGCAAATACAACCAGACTTTACAGGAATGATGTATGGAAGGTCCTTCACAAAGATTGCTCATTTCATTTCAATTCGACAAAAAAACATGGCAACCATGCAGAACATAGAAAACCCTACTGTTCAGCATTTTGTCAGGTGAGCGATACAGGCTCAGTATCTGAGCCTCTAGTTATGCATTTCCCACGGGGTCCAATTTTAAACTAAGTTTTGCTACTGGTGGTCATGTCAGAAGACATATTAGCACCAAAGTAACAAACTTGGTCAAAATCTCACAAGTTTTATTTATGCAATGTTTAAATTGAATCCATTCAGTGGTCTTCAATAATATCTTTGTATGCATTTCCCCATAGGGACCAATTCATCATTGGCGGCCATGTTGGATGATGGATCTGCACCAAAGTAACAACACTTGGTCATCTTCTCATAAGCATCAGTTATGCAAAGCTTGGTTAAAATCTATTCAGCAGTTCTCTAGAAGACGATCTTTTGTTAAATAAAGTTCACAGCTGGTGACACTCGGTCAGCACCTGACAGGCATCATTCATGTCATGTTTGACTTAAATCCATTCAGCACTTTGTGTGCATTTCCTATAGGGTACAATGCTGTCGGTCATATAAGATGACGGATCAGCACCAAGTCAGCACCTCATAAGCATCATTAATGCCAAGTATGGTTCAGAGCAATTCAGTGGTTCTCTTAAAGAAGTTCTTTGTACGAATTTTCCCTTGAAGTCCAATGTTAAAATTTAGTTCTCCACTGGCGGCCATGTTGGATAAGGGATTGGCAACAAAGCAACAACACTTGGTTTGCACTTCATAAGTATCATTCATGCCAAGTTAGGTTCAAATCCATTCGGTGGTTCTCTGGTGGCCATCTTGGAAGAGGTCGGAAAACTTACTGTGTTCAATAAAATGTAGTGCTCGCCATGCAGAACATTTTTGCAATTTAACTTGACCTCTATCTATAAGCGTTTTTGAAATATAGGAAAAAAATATATAATCACGAAAATTTGACAAATAAAGGGCAATAACTCATATATAAGTGTGTGGATTTTCTTTTAAATTTCAGTATGAGTAGATCTTAACATGCGGAACATTTATTTTTTAATTTAACTTGACCTCTTTCTGTTATAGTTTTTTTAATACAAAATAAAACAAGAGCTGTCGCCGAATGGCAGCCAAATATACCCCCCGCTCATTAAACCCTGAATCCATATGGCAAGTGCAAAATTAAGTTGGTGTGGACACAATACAGGTGTGGACACAGTACAAGTGTGGACACAATGATATAATCTTCAACAAAAAGCTTAAGTCAAATTATTTCCCCTTCTTGGTTTTGGACAATAATTATATTCCTTCATGTGCATCTCCTAATAGTGTCCTTTCTTTGTGTAAAGTTTCATCAAAATCCTTAAAGTGGTTTAAGAGGAGTTGCACTTACGAGGTAACCCATACACAAGGAATCAACAAAAAACTAAAGTCGAATTATCTCCCCTTTCTGGTTTCAGACAATAATTATATCCCTTCATGCACTTCTCCATATAGTGTCCTTCCTTTGTGTAAAGTTTCATCAAAATCCTTTATGTGGTTTAAGAGGAGTTGCGCTTACGAGGTAATCCATATACAAGGAATCAACGCAATTCAAAGTCAAATTATTTCCCCTTCCTGGTTAGGACAATAATTATATTCCTTCATGCGCATCTCCATATAGTGTCCTTTCTTTAAAGTTTCATCAAAATCCTTAAAGTGGTTTTAGAGGAGTTGCGCTTACGAGGTAACCCATACACAGGGAATCAATAAAGGTCTCAATAACCGGTTATAACATTGCCAAAAACAGGCAATTTCAAAGTTTTGCCCTCAACATATACGGATAACGCAAGTCTCATGTCATATATCATTTCAAAGCATTTTATCTAAGGAATCCAAACCTGTTGCAAAAATATGGGGGTCACTGTTTAGTTTTCTCACAAAATTGCAACGAATAAAAATATGAAATATTTACATTTTTGATGACATGTGCTGCCCCACCATGACTAATGCCCTTTCACTCAGGTGTAAACAAAATATTCATACACTTTCTTCAAATATGACACTTGTTCCCATAATTATATGCTATGAGCTTTTATTTGAGCCCTTTTATGAAGTTCTCACCATTAAAATATACTATTTATGACTTGAAATTCCATATTTTCAAATTTTGGTTCTTTCCGAATTTTTTGACTGAGGGGCCAATTGACCCGGAAGTGGTTAGTGAGACCAAAAAGCTAAAGTCGAATTATCTCCCCTTCCTGGTTTTGGAAAATAATTATATTCCTTCATGCACATCTCCATATAGTGTCCTTCCTTTGTGAAAAGTTTCATCAAAATCCTTCATGTAGTTTAAGAGGAGTTGCGCTTACAAGGTAATCCATACACAGGGAATCAACAACAATTCAAAGTCAAATTATCTCCCCTTCCTGGTTTTGGACAATAATTATATTCCTTCATGAGCATCTCCATATAGTGTCCTTTCTTTGTCTAAAGTTTCATCAAAATCCTTAAAGTGGTTTAAGAGGAGTTGCACTTACGAGGTAACCCATATATAGGGAATCAACAAAAAGTCGAAATTATCTCCCCTTTCTGGTTTCGGAAAATAATTATATTCCGTCATGCACATCTCCATATAGTGTCCTTCCTTTGTGTAAAGTTTCATCAAAATCCTTCATGTGGTTAAAGAGGAGTTGCACTTACGAGGTAATCCATACACAGGGAATCAACGAAAATTCAAAGTCAAATTATCTCCCCTTCCTGGTTTCGAACAATAATTATATTCCTTCATGCACATATCCATATAGTGTCCTTCCTTTGTGTAAAGTTTCATAAAAATCTTTCAAGTGGTTTAAGAGGAGTTGCGCTTACGAGAAGTGTGGACAGACGGACAGACAGACGGACAGACAGACTGGGTGATTCCTAAATACCCCCAAACTTTGTTTGCGGGGGGTATAATAAACAGCTGCGCCAAGTCGCATAATACGCCCGTCGTCACCCCTTCAAAACTTTAAGTGATTTAGGTAAGGGGTTCTGAATTAAGAAGTACCTATAACTGCTTAATTGCGCTTGATATCTCTTTAACAAATCAATCTGCAAAGTTTGAAGTGAGCTGATCAAAGAACTTATACATAAGAGTGCGACATGTAAAAAATTGCCATAAATTTGACAAATAAAGTCCTATAACTCTTTCATGAAAAATCAAAATTTTGCAAAAAAGTACACAGATCATGAGGCCATCATACCTAATACCTCTACAAAGTTTGAAGTGAATTGGCCAAATGGTTGTCAAGTTAGAGGGAGACATGTAAAAAATTGCCTTAAAATTGACGAATAAAGTCCAATAACTCTTGCAAGAAAAATCCAAATTTCACGAAAAAGTAAACAGATTTTGAGGCCATCATATCCAATACCTCTACAAAGTTTGAAGTGAATTGGCCATAGGGTTGTCAAGTTAGAGCACGACATATGAAACGGACTGATAGACAGAGAGACGGACAGACAATCGGACATTGGTATATCATAATACGTCCGTCATTAGACAGGCGTATAAAATTTAAAATTTTGAAGAATTTAAGGAAAAGGGGCTGGGTCATCAGATTTTCTTCAAAATTACAGCATGGGTAGATCTTGTCATGCTGATAATTTTTACTTTTGTGCCAGATTTTAAATATCTGTAACAGTTTTTGAGTTTTTTGCCAAAATCTGTAATTTTCCCCTATGTTCTATTTTTAGTAACGGCAGCCATGTTGTTTGACCTAAGTCATAGAAAATACCAAATTTGAAACTAGATACCCTAGTGATCATTCAGATTAAGTTTGGTTCCATTTGAGGATAAGATTTATGAAAGTGAGCTAAAGACAGACTGACAAAGTGATGGCAATAGCTCACCCTGGCATAGCAAGGTGAGCTAAAAATG
>MJUU01047902.1:106463-121902 GCA_002080025.1 Modiolus philippinarum | reverse complement strand
GCCATAACATAATACGACCGCAAAATTTTTGCGGTCGTATAAAAAATAACTATAGCGCTTTCATCGATCCTTTAAAATTTATGCACATTTATCTACATATTTAGTTCATGGGGATGACATGCATATTAACAATAAATTTCGATAAATAATGTCCCTACAATATCAATTGTGTTTATATTATGAAATACATGATCAATGTTATGAAATATTCCACACAAAGTTGATGATTTGAAATATTCACCCAACCATGACCCATTCAAATTATTCCTTCAAAACTTTCATACATGTATTATAAATAAATGATTCATGGTTTGAAATATTCAGCACTTGATTAATGGTTAAAAATACATTGTATTCATCACAATCATCAAAGACTTGATAATATTTTCGCCATAAAAATAAAATAAAGGGCTACGCAGAGCGCAGCATGATACGGCCGCAGCATGTCGACCACTGAAATTTGAACAAGAGAAGACCCTAAAAGATGTCTCGCCCATCCCTGCTGGCCTTTAAATTGATGTGAAATCTAAGTAAACTAGTCAGAAAAGTGAACATGCACACTAGGCCGTGAAATTGAGGTCAAGGACAAAAGTCACCTGCCAGACTTACATGTACTACCCAAGACCAACCTATATACCAAATATTATCAACCTACCACTTCTAGGTATTGAGAAACGGACTTAAGCAGAAAAACTTACTATGGCCACTAGACAGTGAAATTGAGGTCAAGGACAAAAGTCACCTGCCAGACTGACTTGTACTACCCAAGATATTATCAACCTACCACTTCTAGTTATTGAGAAATGGACTTAAGCAGAAAACTTAACATGGCCACTAGACCGTGAAATTGAGGTCAAAAACAAAAGTCACCTGCCAGACTGACATATACTACCCAAGACCAACCTACATACCAAATATTATCAACCTACCACTTCTAGTTATTGAGAAATGGACTTAAGCAGAAAACTTAACGTGGCCACTAGACCGTGAAATTGAGGTCAAGGACAAAAGACACCTGCCAGGATGACATGTACTACCCAAGACCAACCAACATACCAAATATTATCAACCTACCACTTCTACTTATTGAGAAATGGACTTAAGCAGAAAAACTTAACGTGGCCAGTAGACCATGAAATTGAGGTCAAGGACAAAAGTCACCTGCCATACTGACATGTACTACCCAAGACCAACCTACATACCAAATATTATCAACCTACCACTTCTAGTTATTGAGAAATGGACTTAAGCAGAAAAACTTAACATGGCGACTAGACCGTGAAATTGAGGACAAGGACAAAAGTCGCCTGCCAGACTGACATGTACTACCCAAGACCAAACTACACACCAAATATTATCAACCTACCACTTCTAGTTATTGAGAAATGGACTTATGCAGAAAAACTTAACATGGCCACTAGACCGTGAAATTGAGGTCAAGGTCACATTATATTATGTCCATCAGGTACCACTTGATTAGTACTACCACTGGACCAAATATGATGTTCCTACATCAAAGAGTTTTCAAAATATCCTGCATTTAGTAAAAGTCCGCCGCCGTCGCCGTTGTCATACTTTGCACGCATATGTCTCGTCGCGGGCTAGACAAAAAGTGTAATTTAGAGAAAATTTGGACACAGTAAACAGCTTGACACAGTAATTAGATGGACATACTACTGAAAGCTTGCATTGAGAGGAATCCAAAGAAAAAAATCCCATTAAAATCTGATCTAAAATAAAAGATTTCACATATTTCTAAAAATTGCAATTCTGGTCCCTTTGACCCCTTATAGCTCAGAAACGGAAAGAGCTACACCAAATCTGTTGACATACTACTGAAAGCTTACAATGAGAGGAATCTAAAGAAAAAAAATCCCATTGATATCTGATGAAAAATAAAAATTTTAGGTAATCTGTATGTTTGCAATTTTGGTCCTGTTGGGCCCCTCATAGCTTGGAAAGGAAACAAATTATCAAAAGCACTAGTTTATTTTTCATTTAGGAATCCATTGCAAAAAACTCCATCAAAATCGGACTAAAAATAAAAAATTTAAATTTTTGAAATTCGCCCCTTTTGGGCCCCATTTATCTCGTCAACGGTACATGCCACGTGATATCCGTTGGCATACCACAAATTGGAAATTTTCTAAGGAGTACACTGAAAGAAACCCCATCAAAATCCGATTCTACAGTCAAATATGTGAAAACACCCAATTTAACCCTTTTTGGGCCCCTAATTCTGAAATGGGTGGAGCCAAAAACTAAAGGAAAACAACTTTTCTCAGGAATGTTCCAAGAAACATCATACTAAAATTTGAAAACAATCCGTCAACTACAACCAAAGTTATGCTGTCCACAGACACGAAAATACCTAATTTAATCCCTATTTGGCCCCTTTTTTGCCTCTTTTTCAAAAACGGGTGGGGCAGGGAACGCGAAATTGAAACCCGGGCTTAAGCTTGTGCCAACAAACATCATACTAAAATTTGATAACAATCAGTTCACTAGAACCAAGGTTATGCTGTCCACAGACGCCGACGCCAGCGCCATACCATAATACAACCGCAAAATTTTTGCGGTCGTCTAAAAATTACACAGTTACAATTAAGACCAAATGCAGAAACTTATCAAGATTTCGGTACAAATATAAATGAACTTTTCTTCACGGACAAATAATGATCTCACTGCATGAATACCAATGACAAACTCATGATATTGTTTTGCCAAGCTTAATAACAATGGAATCAATCAAAACTTTATTACTAATAAAGGGCCATGTAAAGCTTGGAATGATGCGACCCCAGCACAATGAACAGTAGTACATTTGAACAAGTAATGATACAAAATGGCTGGGCATAGTAAAAGTGAAAAGATTGCAAGCATGGCCCTAGAATCAGTAAAAGCTATGAATGTTTCTGTGGGTAATCTTTCCAAAACTTACAACAAAAGAAATCTATAGAAAATGTTCCCATAAAAATCAGATAAAATAAATATCTAGAGAAATTTGAAAAGAATTAAAACCCCCTTTGGCCCATTCATACATGTGATAAACTTGTCAGCTGAAAACTGGAGATTTTTCGTGGACTTATTTTTAACCGTTTCATATGTTTTCATCAGATAGTTTTGGTGAATGCAGTCATTTATACAGCATTATATTTTCTTTGATCACCCCTACATATGCCCTTCTGGGAGATTTTGCTAAATGATATCAGTAATTTGAAATTAAGAGACTGCTCCACTTTCTTAACAATCAATCAGATTTCCAAGAATGGTATGTACTTATTTTTAACCATTTCATATGTTTTCATCAGATAGTTTTGGTGAATGCAGTCATTTATGCAGCATTATATTTTCTTTGACCACCCCTACATATGCCCTTGTGGGAGATTTTGCTAAATGATATCAGTTCTGTTCAATGACCTTGGCTTTGTGATAAGCAAATTGATGTGTGGTCATTTGAAAAATGGAAAAGTGGGTACTTTTCATTTTAATAAATAATTTGATTTTTGTAAATATGGTATTTATGAAAGAAAATATTTTGTAAAATTTCAAGCAAATGGTGTTTAAAACACTTATTAATGCTTATTTTTATTTGAAAAATAAGTTTTGTTGTCTAAAAGAGTTGCCAGAAATAGCATAAAATCTCAACATTACCGAAAAATAATCAGTTTAGTTGACGACAAAAAATAAAGGGGAGACAACCCTGACATATTTTTGCAAAATAATTGAAAAAAAAATCATCATAAAAACGGTGATCTATGTATCTATTTAGTACAAAAACACATGGCAATGCAAAACTCTACTTTTAATCGACATTTGATCGTAAATAATCATACAGGTAAAGCTAGACTGACAGGTGACTGAACGTAATGATTGCCGTTAGTTGTTCATTGATCCGTGGAAATATACAATCCTGGCTATAAACTTGTCAATTAACACTATGGCAGTAATTGTTATGTAATCATCAACACTAATATCCTAATTAGCCTTCTCATTATGTTCACCTGTGTCACCTGTATTGATTCTTGAGAGTTACTTGGAGTTTTTCTCAACAAAAATAACGAAAATGGCGACTTGAAACTTTGAAAAAGCGGAAGATCTGAAAAGAAAATGGGAAGGAAAGAAGAGGGGCAAAAAAGCGGGAGATTTTGGCTTCCCGTCCAAGGTTCACATGTATGGATGGGTATAGCTCTGTATGGTAAGGGCTACATAAAAACTGCAAATATACTGAATGCTTATGCCAAGAGGACTCCACAGAAATATATCTCATTAACATATAGCTATAGAAATAACTAGAATGTGAAATACTAGGAAAAAATGAGATTTTAGTGAATTTAGTCCATGTTTGCCACTTATAACAATAAAATGGTACCAGTCACAGTCTACAATGCTTAATATCAATTAAAATGGATTTCAAGAAATCCTTGATATAAACAAGATCAGCAGTGAGCCTCCTTAATAAGTTCTGTAAGTCTCGTCATGTGATCACCAAGAATTCATAATAAAATTGCAATTTGAAAATGTTTTCCGCCCAAACATGATGTTGTAGCATTATGACGTCCAAATTTGTGCTTGGAACATCATATGTTTATGATAAAAATAAAACTTCCGGGTACCCGGAAATTCCAAAATTTAATGAGATTTACAGACCCTTTACATAACATCTATGATATATCCAACAAATAATTCTTATATTTGTACAAAAATTCACAACATATCTTGAATAGGATTATTAATATCACAGAGGTTTAAAAATAATAAATAATATACCCGGTAACATATTTACGACTTTTGAGTCACTTGAAGGGCTTAAAAAAATAACAAGACGCTTCCAAAAGAATGTATCACTCCCTGGACTGTACTCAAATAAACCTCTTTGTTAAAGGGTTAAATCTTCAACAATATATGTTACTATGCCATTACATCATAGGGTTGAATGTAAATTATGTTCCGACCTGATGGCCATCTTGGATGATATATTGACCCAATGGACACCCTTTTTCAAGATACCATCGAGGATAATTGTGACTAAGTTTGATGATTTGCAAATTATTTTCATTAGAAAACATCTTGTATGCACTTTCCATTTACCTGCAGCGGCAATCATAGATTATGTGTGGTCCTGAAGTAAATCATTTTTAAGGAACCATCCAAGTACCTTTCCTTATATTTGGTTTTAATTTGCCTTTTAGTTTCAGAATAACAGTTTCTTATACGAGACCATATTAAAGATAAGGGATATCTTCAACGAGTGTGAGAAATTCCGTCTTTTGCTGAGTGAAACGAGGGTAAAAGATGAAGAATTTCTCACGCAAGTGAAAGATATCCCAATCTTTTTAATTTTGGTCGAATATAAGAAGCTATTTCTTCTGTAAAATACAGTGAACAAACTGAAGGAAAGCAAAACTTGTCATTTCTTGTGGATTTTTCGACTGTGACATCAAATCATTCACGGAGTTTAGTATCATGGTAACAATTATGAAGTCAAATAAATCGGAACGTTGGATTGGACGTTTACCTGTGTAAGACAGCTTCACGCGACCCTGTCTTCTATGGGCTGTCTTACACAGGAAACAGCCATTTACGGAACAATGGAAAATCTTTGAATGTGTCTTCCATCGTGTAAATCCTTAAATATTTCCCCATTTCTTCCATGAGATACAGATCTGCCAGACACTGTATTTTAAAGAGGCAAGAATCACTAAGTTTGGTTATTATTGGCTTAGAAGTTTCAGAGTTTATAATCTTAGAATATCTTTTCTACAGCTGAAAGGAATTATCAAAGGACCATTGTGACCAAGTAAGGTTTTAATTGTCTTAGTAGTTTAAGAGAATATGATCTTTCAATGTGTTTTCAGTTGGGCTCTGTGTAAAGCTATGTTCCCCAATGAAGGCTATTTTGAATGAGGTGCAGATCTACTGTATAAATTTTTTCTAGGGACCATCCAAAAACTACTTTGAAACAGAAAAAATATAATCAAGAGAATCAAATTCTTGTTTTTAAATGTCATATCATAACCAAATTAACGACTTTCTATTTACTTATTACAACCAATGGAATAATACATTTACCTGAAACACCTATGGTTACATCTTTTTATGGGTTCACCCAAAGACTTTTGTGACCAGGCTTGGTTTCAATTTGCAAAAAAAATTTCAGAACAAAAGATCCCTTTGATAGACTTTTCTCACTTTAAACTATACTCTACCCAGGTGGCAATCTTGTAATAGATGCAGACATGCCAGACACTATTTTTATTTAAAGATCGAGGACTATCAAAGATTATTGTGGTCAAGTTTGTTGTCCAACAGGCCTTAGAGTTTCAGAAAAGATCGGTAAACTGAAAGGGTTTAATCATGTATCCCACTGGCAACCATCTTTGATAAGGTGAAACACTGCCAAACACTTTATCTTAAGTGACAAAATAAGGATTATTGTAAGCTTGCTTGTCCTAATTGGCCATGTAGTTTCAGAGCAGTAGATCTTTTAATGAGTTTTTCCTGTGTTCCAATATTTCCCAATGGATATAATAAATATACATGTATATTACTTATCAAACCGAACTAATGTACAGAGAAAACCACTTAAGGGAGTATGGGCATCAGATTTCAGAGACATTTGATATCCTCGGGTTTTATCCATATAAAAAAGTTTGTTTTTTTTTGCACATGTATCATATTTTCTTGGTCATAAGTCACTTTGAAATGCATAAAATGGACAATGTTTAAATTTCAATCAACTTCCAATTATATTTTCATATATTTTGAGGAAAATAAACGCCTAATGGAAATTGAAGGAAAACTCTAGACAGAACTGTTTCCTAACAAAATTTTGAAATCTGATATCTCAAAACTTCTTACATTGATTTTCAATTTTTTTTGCTCATGTTGTTCTATTACCAAAGCTCTTCAAAACAAAAGGTTAGCGTTTTAATTCTAATTATAAAATTTCTGACACTCATACTCTCTTAAAAAACCCTAATTAGTCAATATAAATAATTATTGTTGTGATATGTAGATTAAGTAATCTCTTTCTGAACAGGAGGTCTATCCATACTGTTTCTTTTGATGCATTCTACAATCCATTCTATCCCTTCATGTACACCATCTCTATAATACAAGATATATACAGATTTATTTTTCATATAATAAGAAGAATCAAATAAACATTATTAAAATGGTAGATGCAATAAAACCTTTCTTAAATGTACATTCACTGAACTTGAGTCCTTTTACAAGAAATTTTTAAGAATTTCCTTTGATCTGCATTTCCTGATAATTTCAGTATCACTGAGCAGGCTGTAATATAGAGGTTGCTGTCCAGATGTTGAGTGCACGTTGCTATGCATCATGCTCATACCCATCACACATTGAATGGAAGAATGCATATTTAATAGTGCAATAATGTATTAACCATGCTAAAACAGAAATTTCAGCTATTAAAATTTATTATAGCCCTTTTCAAAAAGTGTTATCTTTTCCTGAATTTGAACTCTCCCATTAAATGGAGGTACAAACACTCTTCGCTTCCGGTTATCACTCGAACGGTTACATGACAATACACAACTTAGTCCCTGAATACATTTTAATTATATCAAAATTAGTGCAGTGTCACAGTAAACCACAGTTAACAATGAAATTGTAATCCAAATACAAACAGTTTTATGAACTGTGTTCAGGTTGAACAAAACTTGCCATAATGGGTTGATAACCTGAACGTTTTATTTGTATTGAAATGCTGAAACTGAAGGGCGGATCAAATGATTTTTGAAAAGGCCTACAGAGATCTATTTAACATTTTTTTATACAGACATTATTACAATGTAGTGCGACAAGCTAGTACTATCAGACTCACTGATAAAGTCCATATCAAAAATAAAATTTCTTATATTCAATATCTTGATATTTTGAGCCTTTGTATACCTCTACAAACCAAACAGAATCTTTCATTTTAGTATCTCTGTTTTGACACTTTTCTTGGTATAATATCTTGGTAAAAACACATGAAAAATGAAAGCAATATAACTCTAAATAGATGTATCCAATATTTAAATTTGTATTTTTTTCAAAAGATATACCCACTAGTGAATTTTGTGTTGTTTTTTTTTTTTTTTGGATAAAAAAAAAATAAAGTCACAAAGTCAAATATTCAGGTACCAATTTTAAATTTCATATTGCAAGGAATGGACATGTGAAATATGAAATCTTTGTTAGTCACCATTCAAAAGATATCCCCATTTTACAGTCAATGTATATCCCACGAATCTCAGATTCATAGGGCATACAAATAACAATTAACAGGCTGTACTTGAAAAAACTATTCATGACTATCTATATCCTGAATTTTTTCATTCTCCAATGTATATTGTAGCATCACCAAGATCACCTCCAATAATGATATTTAAAGAGAAATAATTCATGGACAAAATCTGTCATAGCAGCAAGGCATACATACCCTTTCAATGCTGATGTACCCAGAAATTTACATTCCCTTTCTCCAATTAATTGAGCACTACTATTCAACACCTTTTTAACTTCTGATGCTATCATACATCCCTACAAATAAAATGATTATACTTAATTTTAATAATGTATTGGGGTAATTTTCACTGAAACGCTGGACAAAGTAAATTTAAGATAAGTGTGGATTCAAATTCTGTTTGACACTTTTTTGTGCTGAATCAGAATTTGCTGAACACAGTGATTTCTAGTGGTTTTCCCTTATCATTTCTTAGCTTCATACTAATTATCACATTATTCCAACTGCTACAAGTCAAGAAATCTTCCACGAAAAATTTTGTTTCTAACTTAAAAAACCAAAGTATCAGTAAACAGAAAGTCATTGTGTAAGAAAACTGAAAATTTTGTCCATGATTAAACTAATCACTAGAAATCACTGTGTTCAGCAAATTTTGATTCAACACAAAAAAAGTGTCAAACAGAATTTGAATCCACACTTATCTTAAATTTACTTTGTCCAGCATTTCAGATTTGTCAAAATTGGTTTTGAGTTAAAATCAAATCTGCAAACAAGAAGTAGTCATGTGGCAAACCTAAAAATTGATTACACAATACAACTGATCTTTTCCAAGCTCCACACTTTTAATTTCAAATCATTCACATTTATACAAGACGAGAAATCTTTGACAAAAATTCAGTCTTATAATTAAAAACAGAAGTATTGGTAAACAGGAAGTCTTTGTGCAAGAAAAATTTTCCTGTATTGTGTAAGTGATTTTCTTACACGATGCAACTAATAATTTCTAAGCTGCATACCAAATTTCAAATCATTCCCAAAGATACAGGCCAAGAAATCTTTGAAGTAAATTTTGTTCAAAACTTAAAATTCAAATATCAAGTATCAGCAAACAGGAAATGAGTGGATGGCAGAAAAACTTCAAAATCACTTACACAATACCATTCATCATTTTGAAGCTTCAGACCAAGTTTCAAATCATTCCCATTTATACATGCCAAGAAATCCTTGAGGTAAAATTGTTGATGGACAGATGGACAAACAAAGTGAGAACTATCTAGATGCAGGGCCCTAATGAATGGTGGAATGGACCGCTGAATAGTATAGTGATGATATTATGCAATGAGGAAGTTTTTCTACAAGATGATAAACCACTTCATTTTGTACCATGGCCAACACATGACTGCACTACAAACTTTTCTTTTGAAGTGGAATTAATAAAATTACATAAGTTTTATGGAAAACATTTCATACAACACTTAACAACATTGTTCATTCTGCAAAAATACTAATGTACAATTCATCATGATCAAAAGTATACCAGGAAATCAAATATCACTATTTCTTTACAGGTAAAATATGTATAAAATAAGGATTTTTCATATCAAATATTAAAAGTAAATACACATCTAGCTTTTATTGGCAAACATTTAGTGTATTCTGCCCAGCTACAACATAACTTTACAATTTGTTATAAAGTTCCTTTGTTACATGTCATTGTGTAAGAAAACTGAAAATTTCGTCCATTATACAACTTATCATTTTCAAGCTGCAGACCAAATTACAAATCAATCTCTCCAATGCAAGCAAAGAAATCTTTGACAAAAAATTGGTTTTGAGTTGAAAATCAAAGAACCTGCAAACAGGAAATAGTAAACCTAAACATTGATTACACAAAACAACTGATCTTTTACAAGCTTCACACTTATTTTCAAATCATTCACATTTATACAAGATGAGAAATCTTTGACAAAAAATTTGGTCTTATAAAATCAAAGTATCAGTAAACAGGAAGTTTTTGTGCGAGAAAAATTTTCCTGTATTGTGTAAGCGATTTTTTCACATGATACAACTAATAGTTTCCAAACTGCATACCAAATTTCAAATCATTCCCACAGACAGAAGCCAAGAAATCTTTGATGCAAATTTTGTTCAAAACTTAAAACTCAAAAATCAAAGTATCAGCACACAGGAAGCGGATGACCGAAAAACTTTAATATCACTTACAAAATACCATTCATCATTTCAAAGCTTCGGACCAAGTTTCAAATCATTCCCATTTACACATGCCAAGAAATCCTTGATGGAAAAAATTGTTGAAGGACAGTCGGAGGACGGACAAAGTGAAAACTATCTAGATGTGGCTATGGAGGGATGGACCGCTGAATGAAATAGTGATGATATTATGCAATCAGGAAGTTTTTCTACAAGATAATAACCCACTTTATTTTGTATGATGGCCAACACATGGCTGCACTACAAACTGTCTTTTGAAGTGGAATTCAAAGAGATTACATAAGTTTTATGGAAACATTTCATACAACACTTAACAGCATTGTTCATTATGCAAAAATACTAATGTACAATTCATTATGATCAAATCAAATATCACTATTTCTTTACAGGTATAATATGTATAAAACAATGATTTTTAATTATTGTTTGATATCAAATATCAAAAGTAAATACACATATAGCTATTATTGGCATACATTTAGTGTACTTTGCTGAGTTACAACAGAACTTTACAATTTGATATAAAGTTCATTTGTTACATGTAAAAGGTTTCTGTTGTTTCAAACATATCAACAATTACAAAGTTCACCTCCTTATGGCACATTGTCAAAGCAAATTATTTTGCCTGAATTTGCCTGAATACTTAACCTACTATCAAAAATGCATGTTATGTAAGGTTAGATGATCCTAGCATGTACAGTCACTGGGGATCTGAACTTGGATATAAACTTGTATGTAAGTCACTCAAGCGACAAATATAGGTCAAAGTGACCTAATTTTGCCTGGATGCTAACCTACCATTAGAATGTACAATTATTGAGATCTGAACTCAGAAGTAAACTTGAATGTAAGTCACTCAAACGGAAAATATAGGTCAAGGTGACCTATATTTTGCCTGGATGCTGACCTACCATCAGAGATGCATGCATGTGCAAGGTTAGATGATCCTACCATGTCCAGTGACCGAGATCAGAACTCAGATATAAACTTGACTGTGAGTCACTCAAGCCGAAAATATAGGTCGAAGTGACCTAATTTTGCCTGGATGCTAACCTATCACAAAAGATGCATGCATGTGCAAGGTTAGATGATTCTACCATGTACAATGACTGAGATCTGAACTCGGATGTAAACTTGAATGTGAGTCACTCAAGCGGAAAATATAGGTCAAAGTGACCTAATTTTGCCTGGATGCTGACCTACCAACAGATACATGCATATGCATAGTCAGATGATTGTACTATGTATAGTTACTGAGATATGAACTGGGATGTAAATTTGAATGTAAGCCACTCAAGCAGAAAATAAAGGTCAGAGAGACCTAATTTTCTTGGAGGCTGTGAGTCAACCAAAGATGCACCTGCATGCAAAGTTTGATGACCCTACCATGCATATTTACTTATACACCCAAATGTGTATGCGGACGGGGACACGGATGCAAACGCCTGGGATACTCCAATAGTCCCCCTCAGCTTCAATGAGGCGAACTAAAAATGACCCTTTTATAAGGTTATTCATTCCATCATTGTTTCAAACTTGTAAAAGAAAACTATAATTTGTTCAATGTTTGCAGTTATGGTTTGGGGGCATCTGAAAATCGGTAAATAACATTAATGGCAATTGTCTTTTCAGATTTTTTTGTTTTTGCCATTCCATGGTGCAAATCACATAACAAGAGGCCCTTGAGAGCCTAATGTGGTCATACTGACAATAAATCTTGGACAATATACACATATTTTAGTATGGTCCCTGATATAGTCACATTTGGACATAACCTACAAAGCTCAAAAGGGAATCATCCGAGGACTTGTTCCAATTGGTAAAGTTGTCACACAGGAAAATATCTTCAACTTCTAGACTAAGTTACACACTTTTGGGAGCATTCTGGGATCTGACTGAGAAACACTCAACATTACTTTTGAATGGGAACATCCAGGGACCAATTTGTGATAACTCTTGTTATAATTGGCCTGGTAGTAAACCAACAAAAAATTTCTGATAGAAGCCAATGTTAAACTATTTTTATGGTAATGGCTAACTTAAAAAGACCAAAACCTATTAGACACAATTTTTAAGGAGGGCTATCAATCAATGTGACCAACTTTGGTTGAAAGCGGTCAAGTAGGTTCAGGGAATATCTTTTAATATGTTTTCCAACAGAGCCCAATTTAAAACTAACACTCCCCTCTGAAAGCCATTTTGGAGTGAACTAAGACCTGTTAGACAAAATTTTCAAAAGATGCAATGCAAGGACTTTAACGATTCAGCTGGTACTAATTGGCCATGTTGTTTCTGATAATATCTTAAAAGGCAGTGTTTCCAATTGTTAGGTGTCATCCTGAAGGGATCAAAATAATTTGAAACTAGAGAGTAAATGTCCCCGCAGCCCCCTGCCATCATCCAATGTTTTTCCTGATGTGTTTATATTCAATGGTCGATTCTGGATAACTCCTGATTGGTTATATCAGTAAGCTGTGTCAGATATTTGAATTATAAGTTCTTGAAATTTGTTTATCAAGTGCTTAGAAATTAGATGTCTATGTTTAAATCCAACCGCGGGGGCATTAATGTGTCTTACAGACACAAACAGAGTAGCTAAATTTTATCCAAAATTTGAATCAGCTTGAAATATGTGCATTTGCACATATTTCAATAAAATGGCCAAGACCACTGCACCCAACAAAAAACACAAATTTAGGCCCAAATCAAAATTGTGACAATACACACATACAAAGTCCATGGCTAATCACTGTTTAAGGTAAAATAAATGTAGCTGTAATATTTTTGGAGAATTTAATAGGAATAACAGGTGCAGAACACACATTTTGATAAAATGGCAAATTCTAAGACCCCCCCCCCTCAAATCAAAAATTTTGACCAAAATCTAAAATGTGACAATATGTTTATCTCCAAACCAAGTTTAATCACTGTGCAAAATAAAATCATTGTAGCTTAATATTGTGGGAGAAATTGTCCTGAACAACAGTTCCAGAAAAAACATTTCAATAAAATTGCCAAGTTCACCTACCCCTCAAAATCACAATTTTTGGCCAAAAGAAAATATGAACATCTTCAATCCATGCTTTATCACTATGCAAAGTAAAATAAATGTAGCTTAAATATTGTGGGAGGAGTTATCCAGAATAACAATTCCAGAATACACATTTCGATAAAATGGCCAAGTTCACCTACCCCTCAAAATCACAATTTTTGGCCAAAATCTAAACCATGACAATATGCACATCATCAATCCATGCTTATCACTGTGCAAAGTTAAATACATGTAGCTTTCATATTGTGGGAGGAGTTATCCGGAATAACAGCTCATCAGAGATGGGACGGACAGAATTATGAAAGGATGGAATTATGGACGAACAGACATTTAATATACATTTTTTTTCTGCATTAATGAGACACAAATTGTCAAATTCTCATACAAACCGAATTCCTGAATTGTGTTACATGTACTTTCACAGTATTTTGTTATTTTTAAACACATTAAAAAAACAAGAGGAAAGCTGTCAATGTGACAGCAAACCGGGTTTTCTTTTACATGGACAATATATCTTACACATGGGTTGACCCTGAATATTTGAAATGTAATTTTCATTAATTTTCAATGTTTAACCTTCCACCAAACTAGCCTATATTTCTGAATGTTCAGCAAGTTGGATTTGGATCAAAAAGGAAAATAAAAGTACTGTGCACACCTCTAATACAGGTACAATGATCTGCAAAATAAAAACTTCTCGTCTCAAATACTGTAGGAGATTTGCTCAGGACAAAGGGGGTACACTATTGTTAAAAATTTGACGTAAAAATGACTAAGTCCAACAACTGATATTTTTGACATTAATTACCAAAAATCAAAATCAAAGTACCATGCACACCTTTGAGATATGTACAATTGATCTGCAAAATAAAAACTTCCTGTCTCAAATACTGTAGGAGATTTGCTCCGGAGAAAGGGGTACCCTATTGTTAAAAATTTGACTAAAAATGACTAAGTTCAAAAACTGATATTTTTGACATAAATTATCAAAAATCAAAATCAAAGAACCATGCACACCTTTGAGATATGTACAAATGATCTGCGAAATAAAAACTTCCTGTCTCAAATACTGTAGGAGATTTGCTCCGGACAAAGGGGGTACCATATTATTAAAAATTTGACATAAAACTGATTAAGTTCAACAACTGGTATTTTTGACATAAATAATTAAAAATCAAAATCAAAGTACCATGCATACCTTTGATATATGTACAATTGATCTGCAAAATAAAAACTTCCTGTCTCAAATATTGTAGGAGATTTGCTCCGGACAAAGGGGATACCCTATTGTTAAAAATTTGATGTAAAAATGACTCAGTTTAACAACTGGTATTTTTGACATAAATAATCCAAAATCAAAATCAAAGTACCATGCACACCTTTGATATATGTACAATTGATCTGCAAAATAAAAACTTCCTATCTAAAATACTGTAGGAGATTTGCTCCGGACAAAGGGGTACCCTATTGTTAAACATAGAAAGCAGCAACAGCCTGCTAAGCTCACCTCGTTGCGCAGCATTGTCACATGTTGCACATGTCAGTAAACAGGAATGGACTATAATCATTCTTTANTCATGCGTAAAATGTAGGTCAGAGACAGCATCCGAAGCATGCATTGTTGTTGTCATCCCAAAATGCATCACACATACCACTATGGTTGATGTGGGCCATGTCAGTAAGCGGGAATGGACTTTAACCATTCTACCTAACCAAGTCGCTCATGCATAAAATGTAAGTCAGAGACAGCATCCGAAGCATGCATTGTTGTTGTCATCCCAAAATGCATCAAACATACCACTATGGTCGATATGGGCCATGTCAGTAAGTGGGAATGGACTTTAACCATTCTACCTAACCAAGTCGCTCATGCGTAAAATGTAGGTCAGAGACAG
>MJUU01047902.1:81282-92501 GCA_002080025.1 Modiolus philippinarum | reverse complement strand
CTGTGTTAAAGTTTCATGAAAATCTGTTCACTGGTTCAGGAGGAGTAGCGGATAAGAGATGGGTACCCCCCTTGTAATGTAATGGCTAAGTCCATGTTTTGCTATGGGAAACCCCAAAAATCAATCAAATCAAATTCTAAATGGAAGGTGCACATCTACATTATGTCATAAAGACTGTGTTTAAGTTTCATGAAAATCTATTCAATGGTTCAGGAGGAGTAGCGGATAAGAGATGGGTACCCCTAGTAATGTCATGGCTAAGTCCATGTTTTGCTATGGGGGACCCCAAAAATCAATCAAATCAAATTCTGAAATAGGAGGTGCACATGTACATTATGTCATAAAGACTGTGTTAAAGTTTCATGAAAATCTGTTCACTGGTTCAGGAGGAGTAGCGGATAAGAGATGAGTACCCTCAGATGTAACGGATGGACGGACGGACGGACGGAAAGACGGAAGGACAGATGGACGGACAACCCCATCACTATATACCCCCCACTTTTCAAAGTGGGGGGTATAAAAATTGATGGGTGTTCCATGGAACACTTGTGTCGCCTGCACTACAGAAGAGCCAATTTTTGGTCCAGTGAAGCTCTAAAATATGCGAAATTAAAATTTTACTTATGATGTGCATGTCTAGATTTGGAGAAAAACATTTTCTGCAAATTTGGTTAAGAATATGAATTACAGTTTTAAGGACTTGCAGATTAATATTCTGATTTTACATATGAGCTTAGTGGCTTGGCAAACCTCTTGAATCGGTAAAAAAAAATCTAAGTATAATGTGCATAACCAGACCTGTTATACAACATATACTGAAAATTAGGTTGGAATCTGACAGACAGTTGTGAAGGAATCGAAGATTAAAAATCAAAATTTTAAATATCGGGTGCGCAACTATATCAAGTAATCAATGTATTCCGAAAGGCTGGTTGGAATATGATTTACAGTTTTGAAGGAGTTCCACATAAACAAACAGAATTAAAAAATGTGCTATTCTTGCTCAGTGAACCTCTAAAACTGCAAAATCAAGATTTTAAGTATTAGATGCACAACTACATCAGGTGAACAACATATCCTACAAGTTTGGTTGGAATCTGACTTATAGTTGTGATGGAATTGTGGATTAACATTCCAGATTATCAAATGAGCAATTTGGCTCTGTGAACCTCTAAAATCTGTAATATCAAAATTCTAAGTGCACAACTACAACCGGTGAACAACTTATCCTGAAAGTTTTGTTAGAATCTGACTAGCAGTTTTGAAGGAGTTGCGGATTCAAAACCAACAGACTCACAAATGAGCAATTTTGGCTCTTTCAACCTCTAAAATCTCCAAAATCAAAATTCTAAGTATCAGGTGCACAACTACACCAGTTAAACAACATATCCTGAAAGTTTGGTAGGAATCCGACAAGTGGTTTTGAAGGAGTTGTGGATTCAAAAACTGTTGGGACAACGCAGGACGACGACGACGCAGGACGATGACGTAAGACGACAGATAGTAATCCCTATGTGTCGACTCTGCTTACAGCAGGCGACACAACAAAAAAATCAAATGAAATCTGATGAAAAATAAAGATTTCACTTATTGCGAAAAATTGCAATTTTGGTCCCTTTGATCCCTTGTAGCTCAGAGACAGTAAGAGCTATGCCAAATCAATTCACATGTTAGTGAAAGCTTATATTAAAAGGAATCCAAAGAAAAAAATCCCATAAAATCCGATTGAAAATAAAGATTTCACATACCGTATTTAGAAAAATTGATCCCTTTAACCCCTTGTAGCTCAAAAAAGTAGGAGCTACACCAAATTTTTGGACAAACTACTGAAAGCTTATATCAAGAGGAATCCAAAGAAAATTTTCCATCGAAATCCAATGAAAAATAAAAATTTTAGGTAATCTGCAAATTTGCAATTTTGTCCTTATTTGGCCCCTCATAGCTAAAAATAAAGGGCTACGCCGAGCGCAGCATGATACGACCACAGCATGTCGACCAGTGAAATTTGAATAAGTGTAATTTAAAGTGAATAAGGACACAGTTAAGAGTTTGATAAAGTCACAATAAGGAGCTTGACACATTAATTAGTTGGACACAAACTAAAGAACATTTAAATTAGCCCTCTTGATCCCTAAAAGCTCGGAAACTGTGAGATTGAAGCAAAATTAATGACATACTACTCACAGCATATATCAAGATGAACCTAAAGAAAAAATCCCCATTGAAATCCGATAAAAAATAACGACTATACATATTTTCAATAATTCCAATTTCGGCCCCTTTGAACCCTTACAGCTCCGAAAGGGCAAGAGCTACATCAAATCTGTTGACATATTTCTGAAAGCTTACAAAAAGAGGATTCTAAAGAAACAAGTGATGACCCTAAAAGATGTCTCGCCCGTCCCTGCTGGCCTCTAAATTGATGTGAAATCTAAGTGAACTAATTAGAAAAGTGAACATGCTCACTAGACCGTGAAATTGAGGTCAAGGACAAAAGTCAAGTGCCAGACTGACATGTACTACCCAAGACCAACCTACATACCAAATATTATCAACTTACCACTTCTAGTTATTGAGAAATGGACTTAAGCAGAAAACTTAACGTGGCCACTAGACCGTGAAATTGAGGTCAAGGACAAAAGTCACCGGCTAGACTGACATGTACTACCCAAGATCAACCTACATACCAAATATTATCAACCTACCACTTCTAGTTATTGAGAAATGGACTTAAGCAGAAAAACTTAACGTGGCCACTAGACCGTGAAATTGAGGTCAAGGACAAAAGTCACCTGCCAGACTGACATGTACTACCCAAGACCAACCTATATACCAAATATTATCAACCTACCACTTCTTGTTATTGAGAAATGGACTTAAGCAGAAAAACTTAACGTGGCCACTAGACCGTGAAATTGAGGTCAAGGACAAAAGTCACCTGCCAGACTGACATGTACTACCCAAGACCAACCTACATACCAAATATTATCAACCTACCACTTCTAGTTATTGAGAAATGGACTTAAGCAGAAAAACTTAACGTGGCCACTAGACCGTGAAATTTCNTGACTTTCGTCGCGGGCGAGACAAAAAATTCCATCGAAATCGGATGAAAAATAAAAATTTTAGGTAATCTGCATGTTTGCAATTTTGGCCCCATTTGGCCCCTCATAGCTCAGAAAGGTAACAAGTTATCAAAAATTTGAAGAAGCAGCACTACATCAATTTTTCATTTAGAATCCATTGCAAAAAATTGCATCAAAATCTGACTAAAAATAAAAAAATAAATTTTTTGAAATTCACCCCTTTTGGGCCCCATTTATCTCATGAACGGTACGTGCCACGTCAAATCTGTTGACATACTACAGATAGGGAATTTCTTCAGGAATACACTGAAAGAAACCCCATCAAAATCTGATAAATAATTTCTACAGCCAAATATGTGAAAGCACCCAATTTTGCCCTTTTTGGCCCCTTTTTTAAAAACGGGAGCGGCCAAAATAGCAAAAACTACACCCAGCCTTCCTTTTGTGCCAAGGAACACTGTGTCCAAATTTCATAAGGATTGATCTACTTAAACTTAAGTTATTGACCAAAAACAAAAGTGTCTACAGACGACAACGACGCCATACGACAACGACGACAGCGCCATACCATTATACGACCACAAATTTTTTTGTATATTTTATTTTCAAAAAGAATCCATTGCAAAAAACTTTTTAAACTTCTAAAACTGTTTTACCTGTTACCTATACAAACATACATCCATCATATTTCAACATATAACACTAAAAGGCTAAAAAATTCATTATTGCCTTAATGCTTATTGAACAGGCCACAATAAATATGTTCTGCATAAAATTAGATGTAGGTTTTCAATATTATTCCCTATTTGCAGAAAAAACAAGATGTGTTTGCGAAACACTACATATGCCCCCAGATTCCACAGTAAAATATATGAAAATACCCCATTTCACCCCTTCTTGACCCCTATGACCTTGACCTTTGACCTAATTTTTTGGCATATTTATGTTCTTCTAGACAAAATCTATACACTTGCCAAGTATTATAAGTCCATCTTACATAGTTCATAAGTTGTTTATTACCATGAAAACACCCAATTTAACCCCTTTATTCTGAAACAGATGAAGCCCCTTTGGGCCTCTTGTTTATTGAAATGGTTTCAATTGTTAAAAGAATCTGTTTAAACATGCTATAAGAATCTTACAGAAATACACTGCATCAAGATCTGACAAAAAATTGAAAAATTCATTTTTTTCCATTTGTCCCCCTTTGGGCCTCTTGTTTCTCAAAAACGGTAAATGCTACCTCAAATCTGTTGACATACTACGGTTGCGCAATTTTATTAGCAATAATATAAAACAAATCCCGTCTCAATACGATAAATAATAAGGATTCTACAGTCAAATATGTGAAAACAGCCAAATTCACCCCTTTTTAACCTCTGTGACCTTGACCTTTGACCTGACCTAATTTTTTTTGCGTATTTATGTTCCTCTTGACTAGACCTATACACTTGCCAAGTATCAAAAGTCTACCTTATATAGTTCAAAAGTTATAGCCAAGGTTAAAGTTTCGGACGCACAGACAAACAGACAGACAGACAGGACAAAAACAATATGCCCCCGATCCTCGATCTTGGGGCATAAAAAGTTGTTTTGAAGATAAATATTGATAGTGATGGACATAAGATGAATTTGTGTGATTAAAAATACAAAAATACAAAATAGTATAGGTGATATCATTGAACAATTATTCAAATTGGTGTGGCCTTCCAGAATAAAATATCATGTAAACTTAAACCATTTTACTTTTGTTTGTGAGTGAATGATTGTAAATTTCAAAAAAAAAAACCCTTTAAATAATGTATCAAAGAAGTAAATACAATGTGTATATTCTATTTAAACATATATACTTTATCCCATAGTGACTGTAGTTCTTCCTGTCCACCAAGATCCCAGAAATTCAGACGTACTCTACCAATATCTATCTTTCCGACTGAAATCAAAATATCACTCTACAGAAAAAAGAGTTACAGGTAGTTCAGGTGACTAAAAATAAAACATTAAATTTTTTCTCAATTTTCTGAAACTGAATGACAATTTAATACATTTCATAATTTTAATGAAATTTATATAATTCAATGACTTCATATTCCCAGCAGCTATCAAAATATCTTTATCTTTAAAGTGAAACTACACCTTTTTTCCATAATTACATATGTGGTAAACAATGTTATCCTATATCAATTGGGGAAAACCCGACCTCGATCTGTTAAGTGGTTTTAGAGAAATATGAGTTTTTGTATTCAATTTTTCTCACATCTGGATCACTTCCGGTATCTCAATACGTCATAGATACTTTAACCACGTGTTAATCACATGATTGCTTTTGAACCGTTTGATTGGACAAAAAATATCGTATCATTAACCATACTGTTAAAGATCACTACGATGTACCAACTATTGCAATTGAAAGTGTGCATGCAAAATGCAGTTACAAAAAACTTCGTTTTATTCCCTTTTGCATATTATTCATTTATTTNAAATGTCTACAAAATCCCAATGAAATGTGTTTTTCTTCGTCTCACGTCTGTATTTATTGAACAAAAGATGGAATATGTTGCCATAAAATAATTACACAAAAATGTAACAAAAACAACAGGTAACATTTCTGATATTACCTGGGGCATTTGAAACCTTTGATGTAGATGGTCACAATAGTCGTTTATTGCAACTTTCGTTAATTTGATAATTAGTCACATGTCACCTTGCAGGTGTGAAAAACATTGATGATTTGGGAGATATCATTTACCTGTGATTTTTCTGAATAAAATGAAATGCACAGCGAGTCGATGCAAACAGAAAATAAATAAATGAATAAAACTTGATAGAAGTATTAAAAGAGTTAAGAACTAGAAAAACTGTGAGCAAAGCTCACTAGTAAATACCCCCACATCCCCATTTGATTCCAGGAATTAAAAACAATTCAAATCAAATTCTGAAATAGGAGGTGCACATCTACATTATGGCATAAACACTGCGTTAAAGTTTCATGAAAATCTATTCAGTGGTTCAGGAGGAGAAGTGGATAAGAAATGGGTACCCCCTTGTGTACATGTAATGTAATGGCCAAGTCCATGTTTTGGTATGGGAAACCCCAAAAATCAATCAAATCAAATTCTGAAATAGGAGGTGCACATCTACATTATGTCATAAAGACTGTGTTAATGTTTCATGAAAATCTATTCAGTGGTTCAGGAGGAGTAGCGAATAAGACATTGGTACCCTCATGTGTAACGGAAGGACGGACGGACGGACGGACACCCCCATCACTATATACCCCCCACTTTTCAAGCGGGGGTATAACTAATTTTCAACATGCCATTTTAATCAAAAGTCATTGATAAAAAAAATCAGACTTTACTCACGAAACTTCTCTTTTTGAAAGGTACTGAACGAAAATTTATCAAGCTTTGGTGGGAGGATGGGACTGGTAAATAAGATGAAAATCGTATCGATAACCAAATCGTCGTTGTATTCTGTATTTTAGACTGCTTACAGACCACAAACTGTCAATTTAGTACCACAAACTGTCAATTTAGTAATGTTTTGTTAGAAAGTTTTCACGAAGAGCTTCTTCCACTAGAAACTATTGTGCCCTCGATTTTGTAACATTTTGATCGCCTATTTATGTATTCATTTTATTTTGTTTCATTTTATTTTTTTACATCAATAATGAAAGTTTACAAAGACAACGTATGATAGCTTCTCCAAACCTTAAGTTTTGTGAATTATTTCACAGAAACAAGCATTAATTAACGGTCCGCATCAAGAATGACAAATCTTGGACAAATTATTTGTTTTCACCAAATGTCACATCAAATTATTTATTTGCATTTGCAACAAAAAATTTATTCTGCAAATCAAAATTAACTTATTTATTTACATGATATAATTTGTATTATAATATTTATTTTCACTGGCATCAAGATTAAATTATTTATTTGCAAAATTGCACAAAGCCCCCCCCCCCCCAAATGAAATGGTCGTCCCCTTACTATTAACGTGATTGATGTTTTGAATAAATGCATCTACCATATTTAAGTAAAATGTTCAAAAAACGTATGCAAAAATGGGATTTTACACCGTGCGCATTACAGCGGTTGTATATTTCTATGCCGCTTTTTACAGCCTACAGCCTTTTTGCAGTTTTTTTGTAAATCAACAAAGCAAGCTCGAGAAAATTAGCACGTCGAGTAACTCGTATTCTGACAAGTATTTCGACAGATAAATGATTTTTAAAATGTTCAACCCCCTGAATCAAAAGTAAAGGAATGGCCATTGTTGACATGAAAGGCGAAGGATTAGTGCATATTTTTCAAAAATTACACAAGACGTATGTACTTTGAAATGATATTCTTGCAAGCTATGCATTACACACCAACAGATTGTTGTAAACTAGAACATATTTTGCTTCACTTAGTACACCTGACTCATCATTTTATTGGACATAAGATGCAACTACGGCCAGTTTGCCAAAATTGTTGGTTGGACTTCGCCTCGTATCACTTTCTTCGTAAGTTTGAAGGAACACTGCAGACATGTCAACTCTTACTTTTTCATTTAATATTGATGACTCCAGGAATCGTTGGGTTTTTTTTTGTTTTTGTTTTTGCTTTGTTTTGTTTTTGTTTTTTTCTTTATTTTATTTTGTTTTGTTTTGTTTTTGTTTTTTTGCAGTTCACTAGGACACAGCTGTTTTATAAATTTCATTTACGGGTATGACATTTTCACTCAGTCGGCTTTTGCCTAAGAAATCTTCACGATCCGCAAATTATGCTGTTGTAACACACTACATGGACAAAAATATATTCTTATGGAAGATTTTCCTACTAAAATATGCAATAATTATGACATACATAATTGGTTCTTACGGATATTATTAATAAATGCTTGTTCCGAGCATGAAGGTATAAAACATTTAAACCTCCATTTTCAGAGGAAGGTCAATGATTTATATTGTTTTTCTTTGCGAAAAGAGTCCACAGGAACATACTTCAAATGTGTATGGATTTCTAAATTGTCCATCACAAAATACCTGGACTGCCAAACGACACCTGTTCAGTGTTGTATATTCCATTAATCAACTATCTCCGATCAGCAGGTGACCTATACAACATGTCTCGTGCCAGCATGTGGCTATTTGGACACAATCTTGTCATCTGACACAATTTACAAACATTTGAAATAATCAGTCTGATTTTATTAAGAAATATTATATTATATATATTATATTATATATTATTATATTCTGGAAAAGAAAAGAAATTATGTCTGGATCTGGTAAAATATGCATGCATTAAGATTGCTTCTGTCAAATTAAATTTATTCTTAAGAGAGACATATGTTTCTCTGTGTAAAACGAGGAAAAAATATATACTGAAAATACTCTACTTGGCTTAAATAAAAAATCATTCTATTTGGCATAATTGTGTAGTAGAAATGCTGTCTTACTGGCCATTGTAGTTTATTTCTTTTTCTATACATTTCGGTTATTAGGTATTCATTACTGACCATTCGTCGATCTGTTCAAAATGGCTGTCCCCACAACGATAAAATTTCAATTTTGTATTCGCTTTTAGTACTTTATCTGTTGAGATATAATATTAATATCAGAGTATTATGAATATTTAATGCATAAAGAACAACATATCAAATTTTCATTTTTGAGTGTAGTTTCACTTTAGCCTTTTCCATACAGGAATATAGTAGAAATAAATTTTACTTCCTTACATGAAATAAACAATAGATTCTGATATGAATTAACTACCATGTATGTTAAATAAACATTTTCTAAACATGAAATAAATAATAAGGGTCATCAATCTTCTTGTTGAAAATATTGTTTAAAATGAAATGTAATTTTTTCCTTATTATTTCTATAGAAATTTCCTTCCCTAAAAAACAGAGTTTTCAAAAAGTAAAATTTTCTGCTTAATAACATGATAAAGATTTCAAATTTGATTTAAATTTTATGAGAATAAATTATGCAAAAATTTTCTAACATCATTTTTTTTAAAGTAAATACCAATATTTATTTGGTATGCAAGATGGGGGAGCAGTTTCAGATCCATAAACTATCTTTAACAGTTTTAATTGATTTTTTGGCTGTTTGTCTTAACCAATGATTTTGTTTCAACTATTTTTTCTTTGTCTTTTCAATGCTACCTTACAAGGACACAAGGGTATGGGCAATTTAACTTTGCAAAAACATTTGCGAGTCAGGGGGCGAGACCAATGGCCATTTTTAGCTTCAAAAATTGGGATGGATCCATTTTTAGGCAGGATTTCAGGGTGAAAATGCCATTGGGACATGGGAAAGGAATGTTTTTAGACCAGGGATTGCTGGGAAACTTTTATGTCTATGATTAAATTTAAAGGGATTGGAAAATTGGTTTCTTTAAACACAGTCTTCATTATATTAACCATAAATGAATCAGAATTGAAGAAAAAATAAGGAAAGTTCATTTTTATATCATTTACTTTTATGGCAGATTTCCCAGATGATTAACGTATTTCATTTGTAATTCTTCAATGAACATACCAATATTCCTCTAGTAACACCTATAAAACTCCTTCTAAACTCCTGTCTTTTGTCTTCTCGTCAAGCAATCAAGCTTCTATAGAATTCTATTGTATACCAATTTGTACTGCCTGAAGGGGTTTACCTTGATACTCCAGTGATGACAAATTGGTATACAATAGAATTCTATAGAAGCTTGATTGCTTGATGAGAAGACAAAAGACAGGAGTCCATTGTTTAACCTTAGCTCCACACTGGAGGCCATGTTTTTTTTTAGGATCGGAAAGAAATGAGCAATCTCTGTAAAGGATCTTCCATACATCATTCCTGTAAGGTTTGGTTGAATTTGCTTCAGTTGTTTCAGAGAAGAAGAAAATGTGCTTTTCTCAACTATAAACTATGTTTTGTTCTAGAATCCATGTTTTTTGCTGGATTGATACAAAAGAAGCAATCTTTGTGAAAAACCTTCCATACATCAAGAGTTTGGTTGAAATTGCTTCAGTGGTTTCAGAGGAGAAGATGAAAATGTGATTTTTTCCATAGGGTCCAATGTTAAACCTAAGTTCTGCACTGGCGGCCATATTTTCTGTCCAATCAGAAAGAAATGAGAAATCATTGTAATGGACCTTCCATACATCATTCCTGTAAAGTTTGGTTGAATTTGCTTAAGTGGTTTCAGAGGACAAAATTTTAATAAAGGCTTGAAGAAATTCGTAAAAACAACATTTTGGGCCCTTATGGCTTGAAAATTGTAATGGGTATCAACAATCTGATTACTGCATGCCTTCCTAATTTTTCAAATGTAGACCAATTAAAAAGATTGTGCATCAAAATTGGACTAATAATAACAATCAAAATGTTTGGCATTTTCTGCTGGTCAAATGTAAATGTGACATAACATTGTTGACTTTAAAACATATTGGAAGTTTGCCAAGAAACAAAATGAAAATAAAGGGCTACGCCGAGCGCAGCATGATACGACCCCAGCATGTCGTCCACTGAAATTTGAAAAAGTGTAATTTAAAGTGAGTATGGACATAGGAAAGAGCTTGACTCAATAATAAGATGGACGCAATAAGGAGATTGATCGAGTAATTAGCTGGACACAAACTAGGGAAAATAAAAATTAGCCCTTATGACTCCTTATGATTCCTCTTTGACCCTCTATAACTCAGACACGGTAAGAGCTACGCCCAATCCATTGACATGATGCTGAAAGCTTATATTAAGAGGAATCAAAAGAAATCCCATCGAAATGCGATGAAAAATAAATTTTTTAGGTTATCTGTAAATTTACGATTTTGGCCCCTTCAGCCCCTCATAGCTCGGAAACGGTAAGAGCTATGCCAAATCCATTGACATGGAGCTGAAAGCTTACATCAAGAGGAATCCAAAGAAAAAAATCCCATCGAAATCCGACGAAAAATAAATTTTTTAGGTTATCTGTAAATTTACGATTTTGGCCCCTTCAGCCCCTCATAGCTCGGAAACGGTAAGAGCAATGCCAAATCCATTGACATGGAGCTGAAAGCTTACATCAAGAGGAATCCAAAGAAAAAAATCCCATCGAAATCCGATGAAAAATAAAATTTTTTGGTTATCTGTAAATTTAC
>MJUU01047902.1:29827-64902 GCA_002080025.1 Modiolus philippinarum | reverse complement strand
AAGCATAAAAATTTATTAAAATTGCAACAAAAAAATGCATGAACCAGAACTGATTTTCTTTAACTTTTAATGTGCTTTGATTTGCATCTCCAACAGTGTTAAAATATCAACATTTATAATTTTTTTAAAGCCTTCCATTATTCAAAGGAAATTAAGAATATATCAGAAGAATGCTAAAAAAATGTTTCGAAGTTTATATCTCTCTTTAAAGAAGTTCAAATTATCTTAAGGTAATGAAAAAATAGGAAGACAATGAAATGCAACAGTATCGAAGTGCTGACAATCAAATTAAAAAGTTTATATAGAGGAGGTAACTCCATCTTTTTCAGATTTGACTTTTTAAAAAAATATTTAAAAATAGAATACGGGAATTTTGTTCAATTTTTTTGCAGTAATTATATCAAAAACATATTTTTCTTATTTTGGATAGTAATTTTTAGAGTGTATATTGCTTTTTTGAGTTTTTCCCTAAAAATTGTATTTTTCAAAAAGAAATTTCTATCCCAAATATTGCCTCATTTTCCATTAAATATGAATATACATTATCTTTGATATGTCGGTAATAATAATCATTTGCATTGGAAACCTTCTGGTAGTTGTGTTATTCACAAAAGCCCGTAATTGAAGGGTAATTATTTAAATGCAAATTTGGCAACAGAAATTTGGTCAAATTTTGAGTTGTCTCTCTTTGCTTTTGCATGCCTATATATACTGTTTGGGATACAACGGTCCGTTTGGAAGATTGTTTCCGACCTGTGTTTAAGTGTGTGACTTGACCTGATACTTTTTTCGGATCAATGCGATTCAAGAGTGTGACAGTTAGCAGTTATGGAACTGTTAAAAATATAAATTTACATTTTTCGTTTGTGTACAAAATCCAGTTGTAACTTCCGGTGTGCAGAATTTTAGAACCATGTCGGTTGAGTAAGTATTAGTTTCCGGATACGGAGTTTTTCGGTCGACTCGAACCGACTTTTTAATAACTAAAAAAATAAACAAACCTAAACAAACTAAAGAAAATCTAGTTATGATAATAAATAATTATCTCTGTATATAGCCTGTATATATTTATATTTGGAATCAGTTGAGGAATAGCGTCTTGATGTATACTTCCAATCTGTAATTTAAAGTACAAACAGGCTGAAACACACAAAACTATATGAGAAATAAAACAAAAAGAAAAATTCAATTTTCAAACACAGTTTAAATTCGTGTCATAGTACTCCTCAATCATACCAGCAATGTGTTGTACAGTCAAGTTTATATTTCCTATGTTGTCTTCAAACAAGATTTTTTTATCACTATACAAAAGAAAGGTATGGTGGCATAGTTCTGCCCCCTACTTGCCAGATAATTAAGTAGACTTGTTAGATATTTATGTCAACATGTCAGCTAGATATGTTGACTTGTCAGATAGTTATGTTCACTTGTCAGATAAAAAATTATTTTATTATGTCGCCAACAGACCAGCTAACGCCAATATGTGTCATTCAAAAGTCAACATAAATATCTGACAAGTCGACATTATTATCTAGCAGGTCGACTTAATTATCTGACAAGTTGACATAATTATCTGACAAGTCGACATAACTATCTGACAAGTCGACATATCGACTTGTCAGATAGTAATCTTGACTTACTAGAAAAAAAAATGTCAACTTGCTAGATGTTTATGTCGACTTGCTAGATAATTATGTCGACTTGTCAGATATTTTTGTTGACTTTTGAATGACACATATTGGCGTTAGCTGGTCTGTTGGCGACATAATAAAATAATTTTTTATCTGACAAGTGAACATAAATATCTAACAAGTCTACTTAATTATCTGACAAGTAGGGGGCAGAACTATGCCACCATAGAAAGGGTCTTTGGAATAAAGAAAGTACGCATTTACTTTATTTGGAAAGGGTACAACTTGCAAATTGGTTAGATTTGGGTACGCTCTCGTTTTTGCCACACAACAGTTCCCAAATTGCAACAAATTCATGACTTTGACTTCATATAATTATTAACACAGGTAGTTTGGTGTCTAAAACTGAGCATCTTTTTTGCGCATCTAAGCAAAAATTCAATAATTCAATGAAAATGTTGTCTAAATGATTTTGTTTGTCTTCAAGACAATATTTTAAACAAAAGTGAATAAAAAGTATCATGTTTGTTCGAATTATATTTCATACTAGTATTTGCCATGTCTGTCCAACATTCAAAAAGTTTTAAAGGGAGAAAAATTCTTTACTGAAATACCATCGAATATGTCAGATTTTCTGAGTTTCTTTTCTAAATAAGGTAGTTGATCCAAATTCGTTTTTGAATTTGTCAAAAGAATTTTAACAAAACACATTTATTATACTTTTTCCAAAAATATGGATTTTTTATTTTGAGGTCCCAAATTACTTTTAATAAGTTATCTCCCCTTTCTTGAAAAAACTTACAAATTCTTCATGTTTCTTGAAATAACTTATTTAAAAGGTCGGTGACATATCTTTTTTATGTTTTTAAATAGAAGTTTTATATCATACCATAACTATACAAAGTTTGAAAAAAATTGCATGTCTGCTTATAGAAAAAATATGCCCTTAAACTGTGGTAAAGGGCTATTTCCTGTATAATTCTATTGTAAATATAGTGCGAAAACACCAAATTTGATCAATCTTTAGAACTCTGTATTTTTTTTACATATCCGTGACCCCATTTTTTTTTTTTCTGCATATTTTTATAGCATATTGCTCAAAGTTTCATTGTAACAATACATATTTAAAGTGATCTCCTTTGTATATCATTTTATATTAATTCTAAGTGAATTCTGTTATTTTGATGCCACCATATATTTCAGAAACAGGAATCCGGAGTTATTCTGGTAACGAACCCTTTTGATGGGGAACTATTTTTTCTTTCTCTTGCCACCTTGCCACCTCTTTCATTACTCCCGGTCTCCCTGCCCACCCGGCCCCTCTTTGATCGTTTCAGGTTCTTACACGGTAAACATTTATTACTATTGTGCAGAAGCCACTTCTGTTGGACCAGGAGCGTATAGTCATCCCAGTATGAGGTAAAGCTACTTGCTCAACAGCTTGTGCACCTGAAACTTAGAATTTTGATTTGTTTCATGAAGACGAATTTGCCGATTTGTTCATCTGGTTTGTTAATCCACAGCTCCATCATAACTGTAAATAAGATTCCAGCCAAACTTGCTGGATAATGTTGTTCAATTATTGTACTTTTTCATCTGATACTTAGAATTTTGGTTTTACACAATAAGAGGTTCACGGATCCAAAATAGCTCATCTGTTAATCTGGTTTGTTAATCCACAACTCCGTCACAACTATAATCAAATCAGTCCAACCAAACTTGCAGGATATATTGTTGATTTGATCTAGTTGTGCATCTGAGACGTAAAATTTTGATTTTACAGGTTTTAGAGGTTCACTGAGCCAAAATAGCTCATTTTTCAGTTCAGAATGTAAATCTTGAACTCCTTCAAAACCGTTAATCATATTCCAGTCAAACGTTCAGGATATGTTGTTTACCTGATATAATTACACACCTGATACATGAAATTTGATTTTACAGATTTTAGAGGTTCACTGAGCCAAAATAGCTCATTCGATTATTGAGTTTGCTTATATGTTGTTTATCAGATCTGGTTATGCACATTATACTTTTAGAAGTTTGCCAAGTCATCATAGTTCATTCTTTTATTCAGTTTGTTAGTCTTCAGATCCTTCAAAACTGCAATTCATATTCTTAACAAATTTGCAAAATATGTTTTTCTCCAAATCTAGACATGCAGATGATACTTCAAATTTTAATTTTACAGATTTTAGAGCTTTACTAAGCCAAAAAAGACGCTTCTGTTCCACGTAACATCCATGAATTTTTATGACTTTTCATAAACCCCTTTCCGCTTCAATGCTTCTTTTTGCTCTCACATTATTTTTCCGAAAGGAAGTTCGTTAATATTGTGATTCATTAATAGGTAAATTATAAATACAAGACACATATTTATCTTAGATCTAAATATATACACCATTCACGGTATTTCCCTTTATCACTTCCTCATTCCAAGGTGGGCTGCATATAAATTGTATTCGCCCATGTAAAAAAAAACAAGAAAGGAAAATGGATATCTCTGATGTAGTAGGTAGAGGATACCCTCAACTGGTGACGTTAGACAGTAATATTGTCACTGTAACTGGAGAACTTATTTCAAAAGGTACACATATTTATGTTTTATTGTGTGATCAACTGTTAACGTGTACAGACAGCAGAAATTACGGTAATATCGACTTTTCTGAAAATATATTACAAAAAAATATATATCTGAATCCTGGAACTCAAGAACAGTTCTTGGATGTTCACTGTAACGGTAAAACATATACGACCGTTGATCAGTTATGCCAAGACAAGCCACGTTATTTTTCGAGTGTTAACAACTTTTTCGTGATGGAAAAAGATGAACAAACTGTCAGAATAAACAGTGGAGATGAATTCGAATTGACGAACATGAAAGCCATTGACACATTTATCGACAAGGACAGTGGAAAACAGCAATCGTACACAAACGTTGAAACAAAATCAACCAATATCATACATTGTTGTTGTAAAAACTCTGGTTTATGCGTGCAGATATTGCCGTCCACCAAGTCTTCCTTCAAATCCGTTACTGATCCAAATCCGTACAAACCGTCGGAAATCTGTAACCGTTTTACACTGCCAAGACAAGTTCAACTATATGATGATGAACTGTACCGATCAGCTTCAAGAAATTTTGGCTCTAACCAAATCAGTATCGACTCTTTGACAAAGACAATATTTCTTCTGTTCATCCTAGAATACGAGGTATCGGAGAAGTCGTGCGTTATACAAACAATTGACCATGTTAAATGTTGCCACCTGCCAAATCCATCATTTGTAAGATTGAAACGTCGAATTGAAAACAGTCAAATCGGAGAAGAATTTGACCCAGCTTTTGTATTTGAGTACGAACAGTTTGGACGTACAATATTTTCTGTTCTGGGAAAAACCAAAATAGTACCTGTTTCTCGGCTCTGTGTCGGAAGACAGGTTTACATGGGTAAGTAGTCTTTAACAATATTGAATTTAATATTTTCTTCACGAATTGTCTGCCGTAACCAGATATGTAAAAAGAAGCATATCATCCAATAAAAGACTTTAATTATCACTTCAATTTCCAGTTTTCATAATCAAAAAGTTGTTTCCCTTGAGATAGGACGGAGATGTTTATTTACGTTTTGCTGGGACTAATATAACATTAGTTATTATTAGTCCCAGCTTTTTGCCAATATTTTTATTTCGGCAGTGGCTATTCAACCGGACCCGGTTGAATAGCCTGTAGGCTATTCGACCGGATCCGGTTTAATAGCCTGTGGGCTATTCAACCGGACCTGTTTATATAGAAGATTTACCTGGTATCAAGAAAGGGAATGCCTATATATAACACCTGTAAGAATGGTGATTATATTAAAATTACCGAACAGAGTTGTCAAGAGTCGAAGCCTATGAGACAAAACGACAAATCCGGTAGAAACATAAAAATTACATTTGTGTACATTGTAATTCAAAAAAAAAAATATATACATAATTTTAATTTTTCGTTAATTTCAATAAAAAATGTAGCTTTGCATATTTAAAAGAACATTTTTTGGCAGTTATCGTTGATATTAGAAATATTCTTTTACA
This sequence comes from Modiolus philippinarum, assembly GCA_002080025.1. Lineage (NCBI taxonomy): Eukaryota > Metazoa > Mollusca > Bivalvia > Mytilida > Modiolidae > Modiolus > Modiolus philippinarum. The sequence continues at coordinate 59,200 of MJUU01047902.1, read as the reverse complement.
AATGTATTTATACGACGTATATGTTTGAATATACTATAAAAATACACTTGGTTGGTTCCCACTTTTTCAAATAATCTATTTGGTCATGCTTGCGTCTTTCTTAATTTCGCACAAGGAAAAATTTTCCATGCTGATTTTTGCAATAGTTTTGAAGCTGCAAGTACATGTTTGTCAAAAACTTTAAAAAATTGTCTTTTTTCGGAGGACTTGCGTGAATTCTGCCAAGAAAAGGTTTTATTTCTGATCACTTGAACAAGTTCTGTGGCTGATCACTTTAACAGGTTCCGTGGCTCAGTGATCACTTGTTAAACCCCTGCACAGCACTTCAAAAAGGAATATATGAAACAGTAATTTTGCTCCCTGCTCTCCAGTAGAATTTGGACAAAATCTAAATCTTGAAAACGTTTTACAAATTATTCAAGTATCGAAATATGATGGCTCACTATACAAGAACCAGATTTTTTTCTGATTATATTCTTGAGAGCACGATGTCCATCCAAGGGTAAATACAAAGCCCTGCCAGGACTATTGGTTTATAAAATTCCCTGATGTTCAGTTTAAAATTATGAACTTAAATATAAATTGTCCAAAGTACTATACGCTAATATCTTGAAAATGCAAAGTATCCTTGTCCAAGGTGATTAACCCATTTTTTTTATTTCTATCTATAAAGGAGTCACCTTAAAATTTGTACTTTTTTATGTTTTAGATTTGATCACGATTTTCCTATATTTTAATTTGTGTTCCCCTAATCTGTCAGCTACAAATTGATTTTGCCTATTTTCTTTCCAATACATTCTGGGTCGAAATTAAGTTTTATATATGTTATATATTTACCTGTGTTTCTTAATAAATGCATCAACACATAATTAATCTTCAGGTAGTTTATCACATAATTAGGCAGGTCCGGTCGAATAGCCTATTTTTCGAAAGGGCCTTTTCGAAAAATCAATGCTAATCAGAGCATGTCGAAATTGGCGTTGTTGGAAGGACCCGCAATTTCAATCATGAGACTCTGGGCAAAGTAAAAATATAATATGTGTGGATTCAAATTCTGTTTGGCGCACTAATGAGCTGATACAGTAATTTTTCCGGGCACAGTAGTTTCTTGAAGTTTAACCAAACCATACCATTTCTTATAGCTTCAGACTTGATACAAATTATTTCCACTGATACAACATGTACAAGTCACTCTTTGACAAAAATTTGCTTTATAGTTAAAAATCAAAGTATCAGCAAAAGGGAAGTAGTCCAGTGACAAACCTTCATTCCCACAGATACAAGCCAAGAAATCGTTGACCAAAATATGGTTCATAGTTAAACATCAAAGTGTCGGCCAACAGGAAGTGGACGTCCGAAAAATTTGAAAATGCTTGTAAAAACACAATACAACTAATCATCAGTGCTCATCATTTCCAAGCTTCAGACTAAATTTCAAATCATTCCATACAGTAGAAGCAAAGAAATCAAAGTATCGGCAAACAGGAAGTGGACGTCCGACTTGACAATTGCTTACACAGTACTACTCATCATTTTCAAGCTTCAGACCAAATTTTAAATCTTCCCACTTATACAAGCAAAGAAATCTTTGACGAAAAAAAAATTGACGGACAGACGGGCAGGCAGGCGGACAGCGGGACAGACAAAATGAAAACTATAGTGCACCCGCATCTCGATGCGGGGCCCTAATAATATACCGATTTAATGTGTAGTTTCAATAGTCAGGAGGGGATCAAACCATGTTTGTTGTAACACGATGATGGAGTTTCCAAAATTGATGTTACTGCTAATAAAAAATTAAAATCTGGCATTTTAGGGTTAAGATGCCAGTATCTTTTTAGCGTATTTAATAAACTGCCAGAGCAAGTCAATTGTTTTTAATACACAAAGTATTTAGGACGTTTTACAAGAGTGTGACACGTGGGGTCTGTTGTCTAATTCCCTCATATTTTTTTATACTTTTCCCCATTTTACACAATTTTCGCCCCCTTTTCCAAGTAAATTTTGTGTTTGTTTTTCCTACATCCTACTTTTTTCCCCATTTCCTATTTATTTTCATCCTTTTCCCATTTCCTAAAACAATTGACAACCTTCTTATTTCCCCAAACCGTTAATTACGCTTCGCGAATGCAAAAAAACAAAAAACAAAAAAACAAATTGAAGAGTGAAATATCAATCAAATTGGGTAAGTCAAATGCATGAAATGATAAAACATGGTGTTCATAAATTTCATCTTGATAATCTTGCCTGAGAGTACGGACTGAGAATTCGAAGCGGTTTGTGAAAGACACTTTTGCATGTAACGTTGCAAATAAAAAAAATATTCTGTATTAAAATTACACTGAAGAAAACCAAAAAAATTTGCTTGGATTATTGACAATATATGAAATGATTAAGTTGGACTTTACTGTTGGCATTAGTACTAACAATAACATTGACTGTAAATCACATCACAATACCAGAATCTATCGCTGATATCTTCTACCTAAATAAACATGCTCACCCGAGAAACTGCTTCTATACAAGTCATGCCTATGCTGATGACCAAAAAAGATGCTTTTCCATAGGGTCAAATGGTTATGCCATATTATCCTACTAGCAATCATGTTTTTTGTAAGATCTAAATGGCTTTAATTCCAAACATCATTGCAGTACAAATTTGCTTCACTAGTTTCAGAGCAGATGATAACAAGATGTGTTTTGTGAAACACTTACGCCCCCGGGTAGATGTTAAGAAGAAACATTCAGCCACTTCAATGACCTTCAGCCGACAAAATGATTTGTGGAAATAAATTCTGGTATCAACTGAAATTTTAATTCACATCAAATGATGATTGAAATTGCATACAAACACAGAAGTCACCCAATTGACCCCTCCAACCATTAATCAAGCATCATTAAAAAAAACAATTTTTACCATCCCCTTTTTTGGAACATTTATATTTAACTCGTTGTGTTCTGTCTATCAGTGTTATCAGTACTTTGATTACATCAGGATTATTTTGATATAATTCATCTATACTGGTTCCCCAAAAGTGGAGGAATATACAGAGGAGAGGAATGTAATCACAGATATTTTTAGCAACAGCCCTCATCATTGATATATATATATATATATATATAAACTGTCTATAAATTCAGTCAACGTGGCCTGTGATCTTTCCTTTTTCCGAATGTGGTCACGGTGCAAGTTAATACGAATGTTGAGTGAATTTTTCGTTTCACCGACATACTGTTGTTGTTTGATTGTTTCTACTTTTTTTATTGTGTTTTGAAGAAGAGACGGACAGGTCTCGAAATATCAACTGTAATTTTGTGTGCTATTTACTTTGTTCATTTTGAAGTTTATAATCAGGTCACATTGTATGTATCCGATTGGATCTAGCACAACGGTAGTATTGGTGTTGTTGCTTTGTTTTAGGTTATATATATATATATATATATATGTGTGTGTGTGTGTGTGTGTGTGTGTGTAAAAATTGAATAAATGAAGAAAATATGCTGAATTATTTCAAAAGATCTTTTTACAAAACAAATTCGATAGATATCGAGAAACATTTTATCATAAATGAGTTAAATGTTTCTATATGTAAAAATTTTATTTTATTTTTTTTTGATGAAATTTTACCGGACAGTCACATGCCAAGGTCAAGGTCACGGGGTCAAATACTTTGGTACCAACTGAAAGGTCTCTCCACAAGGAAAACACATGCAAAATATGAAAGTCCTATCACTTACCGTTCAAAAGATATACTCAATGTTAAAGTTTTTATGCATTTGTTTACATGCCAAGGTCAAGGTCACAAGGTCAAAAAATCTGGTACCAATTAAAAGGTCATGCTACAATGAATGCACATGCAAAATATAAAAGCCATATCACTTGAAAACAAGATGTGTTTGTGAAACACTATGCCCCCGACAGCAACCATGTGTACGGTACAAAATAAAAACTAAAATTGCAATCACTAAAAATTAAGGTTAAGTAGACATTTGTACTAAGCTCCATTGGATCTAGTCACATGTAGAACATCAAGCTTCTTGCAAATGTAATTAACGAGCTAAAAGCAAAATCTAGATTTTGACCTTTTGACCTCTGTTACCTTGATCATTGACCTGACTGAATTTGTATGAAGCTTCATTAGATCTTTTAATGTATAGAATATCAAACCTCTAGCAATTGTAATTAACGAGCTATAGCAAAATCTAGATTTTGACCTTTTGACCTACGTGACCTTGACCTTTGACCTGACCTTAGTGAAATTCGTATAATGTTTAGTTTTATATGACCAATATACAGGCAAAATATGAAGGTCCTATTACATCTGGTTTAAAATACAGGCAATGTTAAAGTTTTCAATTTTGCACTCGGTGACCTTGACCTTTGACCTGACCCAAATTTTTTTGATGGATTTGTATTTAGCTTTATTAGATCTATTCACATATAGAATATCAGACCTCTAGAAATTGTAATTAACGAGCTAAAGCAAAATCTAGATTTTGACCTTTTGACCTCTGTGACCTTGACCTTTGACCTGACCTTAGTGAAATTTGCATAATGCTGTTCAGTTTCATATGACTAATATACAGGTCAAATATGAAGGTCCTATCACCTCTGGTTGGAAAGATATAGGCAATGTTAAAGTTTTTGTTAATGTTTTTAATTTTGCACTCGGTGACCTTGCCCTTTGACCTTTGACCTGACCCATTTTTTTGGTAGATTTGTATTAAGCTTTATTAGATCTATTCACATATAAAATATCAAGCCTCTAGCAATTATAATTAAGGAGCTATAGCAAAATCTAGATTTTGACCTTTTGACCTCTGTGACCTTGACTTTTGACTTGACCTTCGTGAAATTTGCATAATGGTGTTCAGCTTTACATGATCAATACACATACCAAATAGGAAGATCCTATCACGTCTGGTTTAAAAGTTATGAGCCAGGTTAAAGTTGCGGACAGACAGACAGGACAAAAACAATATGCCCCCGATCTAAAGATCCGGGGGCATAAAAAAAAACATTCAAAAGATATATACAATGTTAAGTTTATAATTTTTTTTTCTCAAAAAGTCCATCACATGACAAGGTCAAGGTCATGAGGTCAAAAGTTTTTGGTATAGTTTGAAAGGTCTTGCCACAAGAAATACACATGCAAAATATGAAAGCACTATCACTTACCATTCAAAAGATATACCCAATGTTAAAGTTTTTTGTGGACAAACAGACAAAAAGACAGACCAAAAACTATATGACCCCAGAATCTTCGATTCACGGTGGCATAAAAACACTTTATGCAACCAATATTAAACTATGCTCCACACTAACGTCCATGCTTTTTTGTTCTTGTTTTTTTTTTCAGCGAAATAAGCACTCTTTGTAAATGACGTTTCATTTATCATTCCAATACAGTTTAGTTAAATTCGCTTCAGTAAGATGAAAATGGTGATTCCTCGCCAATATAAGGTCAAATGTTTATCAGTTGGGTCGGAATAAAATGAAAAATTTTTGTAGAGGACTTGCCATACACCATACCTATAAAGTTTGGTTGAATTTGCTTAAGTGGTTTTAGAGAAGACTATAAAACAGGGCCTAGCGTTAAATTTTTCCGCGCTGTTACTGAGTGAGTCATGTTTTTATCGATTCGACCTAAACGAGAACCTTCCATACATCATTTAATATTTCACGAAAGGATACGGAGTAAATGAACATGAGACCATAACACATATGAGAACTCCAACTGCAATAATTTTAATGAGCTGTATGGCCATTTCGGAAATTTATTCCTCATCAGCAGCACTAGAACCCAAACAAAGGAAATCCATAATTTCAAAAAATGTTTATAATTCATAAAACCAAACGAAATCCGAACAATCAGTAATATCAAAATATAGCTAAGGACAAAACTACGATGGAGGGAGTTAATCCTTCGGTTTTAGAATTTACATAAAAGTACAGTTTAGTTTTAATTTCTATATAGTGTCAGAGCAGATGATGAAAATGTTAATTTCCATAAATATGTCCCTGTCTGGCAGCCATATTTTTTTTTCAGATCGTATTGGAATGATCATTTTTTGTAAAAGACCCTGTACGCGTCATTCACTTAAAGTTTGATTGATTTGCTTCAGCGATTTCAGAGGAATTCATGGAAACTCTGCAAAGTTGACGGACAGACGCAAAGTGATTACAAAAGCTCAAATGACCGTCTTTGGCACTTAAAAAGGGTTTGTTTGCCCAAAGGTTAAATTTCCTAAACCAACCGACGGAAAAATATGCGTAAAACTGGAATCTGAGTAAAAACAGAAAAGACATGCACATGGAGTGAAGGACTTTAGAGAAGAGTGAACACCAAGAACGAAATCGAAAAACTTAAAAATTATCAAAGTACAGGATATAGAGTCATTAACGTCGTATATACTGGGTCAGAAGAGTGTTTTTCTTTGATTTTGGGACTATAATTACCAGCAATACTATTCAGTATGATTACTGTGTATATATTGATTTTAGCCGTATATTCATTAATGTAATCCCTTTAAGTTGGCGGATCCATGGGGGCTTCCGGGGGTAGGAACCCCGCTTTTTCGGACAATCATGTATTTTTTAATGAAAGTCCTGGCGTTTCGCAAAGAAATACTCCCAACATTTTCGCGCTTCACTGCGCTCTGCAAATTTGCTTTCACTTATTATTTGACCCCCCCCCCCCCATTTTTTCAAACTGCCTGGATCATCGCCTGTCCCCTAACTCGATCTCTTGGGCGCAACTTTCAATATATAAGTGTATAGGACATGTCGCTAGAATAGGTCGCCCTTTCAAGCTTTATGATACATGAAAAAAAATACATTTGGAAATGATAAAGATGTATGAAAAGGTCATAATCATATTATGTAAATTGGGGTAATAACAAAATTACCGAACAGAGTTGTCATGAAGTATTCATATCATTAAGGAAGTGTACTTATTATGTATAAGTATTCATATCATGTGATAGTATTTTGTGATAGTATTTTAACATCAGACCATCAAATTTCTGCATTAAGTTGGGGCATATCCATATATCAAGTATTAACAATTTGGCATAACATCGTCGTAGTTTCTTCGCATTAAGCAGTAATGGCATTTCATGGACTTTCATACTTATTTTTCCCTTGATGCTGACATATCATCGGGATGCTTGCATATAAAAAGTTAGAACCCGCTATGTTTGCATTCATATATGCATTCTTAAAGGGGTATATTTCCACATAAGACCTTAATTTATTTCTCGAGTAAATACATAAAAACGGTAAAATAAGCCACCAGATAGGTACAATGTATCTAAAATTGTCCAAAAGAAACTAGAAGCCTAGAAACTGAGCCTGTATCACTCACTTGTCAAAATACATCTAGGCAATGCCTAAATATACAAATAACTTAGGTATTTCGTACTTTGGGAAGGGGTCTACTTTCTACAGAGCTCAGTCTGTTGTACATAATCAGAAAAAAATATTTACTGTGTGAGTCAGTCTGCTTCAATAGTTTCAGAGAAAATGATCATATGTTTTCCCTATACATGGCTGTAGTCCTGAACTTTTCCGCGCTGGCAGCCATGTTTGATGTTGGATCGGAACAAAATAAGCAACCTTTAATTGTTACGAACATGTTATTTATCGTTCATGTAAGACTGGGTTGAATTTGTTTCAGTCAGTGATCTCAGAGTAGATAATCGTAATATGTTTCCACTAAAGTCAAAAATTAGGACACACAATAAAGATAAATCTTTTGCCTGTATTATTCAAGATACATGAAATAAAGTAATAAATCATGAAAAAAAGCACTCTTTTAAACATTATTTACCTGTACTCGCTGCAAAAATTGTTAATTAATTTAAAATGAAGATTTTATAGCCAAATCTTTTCCTTGGGTACACACTCAAATTTTAAAAAAAAATCAGGAGGTCAGGAAAACGTCTAATTCCCAAACAAAAATTTTATTCACCAAATCACTTTCAAATCACTTTCAAATCACATCTAAATCATGTATACACAAATTGTTAAGATGATTTCATCACGATTTGTTTATAAAATCTGAGTGAAATCATAACACAAGCATCAACTGAAAGTGGTTTCATAACGATTTGGTCCAGGTCACGATTTGATAATCATTTGGTTCTGATTTAGTAATGATTTGATATCTTATCCAAAAATGCAAAATGATTTCAACATGATTTGATAACTTAAGTGTTGCAACATCCTGATTTGATAACAATTTGATAATTTGTACGTTTTCAAAAACGATTTGGTAACAATTTGGTGATTTATTCATTACTTAGAGATGATTTTGTTACGATTTTATACTCTCTGAGAGATGATTTTGTAACGATTTTATACGCTAAGGATTTACACAGTCGTATAAAATCTTTTCCCAGATGCATTTAACACATGTTTTATGCTTTCTTGCAAGCATTTGAATGATTTGATTAAAATATCACGTGATCATGTTTGAAAAAGAAAAATTGGCTCCATTTCCTGTTTACTTTTGTCTTGTTTGGATGTAAAAGATATAAAAAGTAGGTGCCAGTAATTTAGATATTAATATGTGATTGTTTTCCTTGTGAATTCACATAATATATTCAGTTTGTTTTAAAGGATTATTAAAGGAAAAATAGTATGATTTTGGTATCATATTTTAACGATAAAAAATATCTTCTAATACTGAAGGAATTTTAATTTTAGTTTATATTAATGGTATTAGAAATAGATTCTGCTGAAAAACAATGATATGAATACAAAGAGTTATATATGTAAATTTTTTCTTTTTTTGAATGTCGAAATGAATTGAAATTTGAGCTATGTTTTAATTGTAGTAAAGACTCAATACATGTAAATCAAAAGCTGGTACACTCAACTAACTAGGCTACTGACACTGACTGATAACACAGGAGTCAACAAAAATAGTCAATTTGACAAATGCCTGTACAATTCTCCAATACCCTATTCTTTATATGGTAGTGATTTGATTGTGATTCAGTAACAATTTTATTCAGATTTGTTTCTGATTCTGTTCAGATTTGATTCAGATTTGTTAATGATTTAGTTGTGATTTCATATTGATTCTGTTCATGATTTTGTTCTGATTTCATAGTGATTTGATTGTGATTTCATTGTGATAAAATTTCCCATGCAAATGAGCTATCAAATCGTGTCGACTAAATGCCTTCCAAATCATGATTTCATAATGATTTAGTGACATGATTTTATACACTGTTTTTTGCGTTTGTGTTCTTTTCAAAATTGTTCTTTATGAATACTATGATGTATAATACAGGGCAAGCTAACATTGGTTTGTCTAGTAGCATATGTTTTAAAGTAGAAATTTGGCAATTTCTGACCTGAATGTGTGAAATTACTTCCCCATGTACCAAAATTGAACTGAATCTTGAAAATGAATAGTAGTCCCAAATAATCGGCATTAGCTTGCCCTTCCTTAGATATTAGAGTATACGTCCACAACAATTTTGAAACATAGAAGTCACTTTTCAGATCTCCTGATTTTTTTGAAAATTGAGTGTTTACCAAATGAAAAGATTCGCCTATAAAATAAAATTTTCAAATTTATTTACAATTTTCTCAGTTTGTACGTGTAGATTATGTTTAAAAGAGCACATTCCGCAATAATATTTTACTACATTTCTTGCAGCTTGAGAAATACAGACAAATGTTTTATGTTTACTGAGTGTCCTAATTTTTGACTTTAGTGGAACCTTAAACTATCAGACATCTTCCCACATGTACCATTCAATTCATCTTATTTTGAGTATTTATAATATTATAGATCTATAGGATGGCGATCTATAAATACAAATAAAATTAACTCCCTCCCCCGAAAATAAGGAGCCCATTTTTCCGTCTGCAAAGTTTCAATAAAAATAAAAAACATTCTACAGTAAACAGTATGAAGTGTTTGGCGGACACACCATAATACGTCCTGTAATAGGCTGGAGTATAAATCTATGTTTTTCCCATGAGAAATCAAACATATCCACTTTCGCTTGAATTCAGTCATGAAACTCAAATATTTCCCAAATGGATATAAATTATTTCTCTCCCGACGAGCAGCTATCGAATTTGGACTGCATTCCCTTCAGAAATATTTATATGTCGTTTCTTACGGAGTATGAGAGTCAGATTTCAGAAGCATTCGATATCCTCGTGTTTTATCCATTTAAACTTTGCACATGGATCGTATTTTCTTGGTCATATGCATAAAATAGACAATGTGTGAAGTTAACACAAACTTCCAGTATTTTAAGGCATATAAACAGCTAATTGAAATTGGGGGAAACTCTATAGAGAACGGTTTTCCGCCAAAATTTTGACGTCTTATATCTCAAAAATTCTTACACGGATTTAAAAAAAACTAGCTCATAGTGTTCAGTTAGCAAAGTTCTTCAAAATAAAAGGTCAGCATTTTAATTCTAATTACAAAATTTCTGACACTCGTACTCCCTTAAAAGTTAAAGATATAATGTACAGCACATAATAAATATTAAATAAAAGGAAATGATTTCAGTCTCAATATGTCCTATTCATTAGCTTACTATAATTCAAAAAAGGAAGACTTAAATTACGGGAAGATAATACCATTCAGCTACCCATTTAACTATATAAAATTTAAGGTAAATATTTAATATTAAACTATATCTAAATCTAACTAATTCCCCTTATTGGAACGGAATGAGTAATCTCTGTAAAAGACCTTCCACACATCTTTCCTGTAAAGTTTCAGGGGCATGAATGGCATTTCAATATCGATTCACCAATTGTTAAACTAAATTCCCTGTAGTAGCCATCTTGGATAAGGTACATAAATGCTCGATACCTCTTTTCTAAGGATTATTGTGACTAACTCTGGCTCTAATTGGACTATTAGATTCTGACAAGAAGATCTTTGAATGTGTTTTTGTTGGATGCAATGTTAAATGTTCCATGTTGGTGGCTATCTTGGATGAGGTACGGACACGCTGAATACAATTTTTGCGCCTGTCCCAGGTCAGGAATATGTTTGTCATCGGCTTGTCTTTGCCTTCTTATAAAATTATAGTATTTGATTTCGGGTTATTTGATGTGGTTTGTTTCCATTGATTTTTACTCTTTTGGGTGCCATTTAGGGCTTGTTATATGGTGTGAGGTTCCTCACTGTGTTGAAGACCATACGGTGACCCTAGATGCTTTGTTTTGGGTCGTTTTAACCTGGAGATGGGATGCTGTCTCCTTGACATTTACTTCCTTTTATGTTTTGAAAGGGACCATCTAATGACTTTCCTGACCATGTTTTGGACCAATTGGCCATGTACTTGACATTTACTTCCTTTTATGTTTTGAAAGGGACCATCTAATGACTTTCCTGACCATGTTTTGGACCAATTGGCCATGTATTTTCAGATATCTCTGTATATTTTTTCCATAGAGTCAGCGGTTAAACTATGTTCCCAGCTGGGGGCCATTTTGGATATAGTGCAAACCTTAAAACACCCCTTTTTTTACGTGGGAAAACCAAAAGACCATTGTACCAAGTTTAGTTCCAATTGGCTAAGTAGTTCAGGGAAACTGCTGGCCACCATCTTGGATATAAAACATTCATCTTTTTTTTCACAGGGACAATCTAAGCAATTTTGTGGCCAAGTTTGGTTCCAATTGGCTGATCAATTTTAGAGATCTCTGTATATTTTTTCCATAGAGTCAGCGGTTAAACTATGTTCCCAGCCCGAAGCCATCTTGGATAAAGTGCAAACCTTAGAACACCTTTTTACGTGGGAAAACCAAAGGACTAGTATACCAAGTTTGATTCCAATTATCCAAGTAGTTCAGGGAAACTGCTGACTACCATCTTGGATATAAAAATCATCTTTTTCACAGGGACCATCCAAGCAATTTTGTGGCCAAGTTTGGTTCCAATTGGCTTATCAGTTTCAGAGAAGATCTACGATTGTGTTTTCTCATATGGTCCAGTGTAACAAATATGTTTCCCGCATGCGATTATCTTGGATATGGCCCGGACATGAAAAGGGCCTTTTTTTGCAAGGGGCTATCTTAAGATGTTTGGTTGTTTCAACTAACTGAGCAATTTCAGAGGAGAATGTCTTTGAATGTGTATATTATTTTCCATGCTGGCCGCCATCTTGGATATAGCACTGATCTGAAAAACACTTTCTTGCAGGGGACCACTTAAAGACTACTGTGGCCAAGTTTGATTGCAATCGCATCGGCAGTTTCAGAGGAGAATATCTTTGAGTGCGTATTCCCATAGAGTCAAATATTAAACTAGAGGCCCAGGGCCCAGAGCCATGTGTTTGCTGATGACCAAAATGATGTTTTTACCCTTATGGTCCAATGTTAAGCCTCATTTTTATTGAATTGGCTTCAGTGGTTTCAAAGAAGATCAAAATGCGATTTCCCCTAGGGGTCCAATATTGAAATATGTTGCATGCTGGCGGCAATGCGATTTCCCCTAGGGGTCCAATATTGAACTATGTTGCATGCTGGCGGCAATGTTCTTTGTCTGATCCGACCGAAATGCCCAATTTTTATACAGGACCTTCCACACATCATTCAAATTCAGTTTGATTAAATTTGCTTCAATAATTTCATAGCAGATGACCCCCCCCCCCGAAAAAAAAAGATTAATTTAGGGTCCAATGTTACTCTGTTGCTGGTGGGCATGTTTTTGTCAAATTGAATGAAGTGAGCAATCTTGGTAAAAGACCTTCCATACATCATTCCTGAGAAGTTTGGTTGACTTTGACTCAATGGTTTCAGAAGAGAAGACGAAAATGTTAGTTTTCCCATGGGGACCAATGTTAAACCTCATTTCAATGCTGGCGGCCATGTTTTTTTTGTCAGTCCACATGAACTGAGCAATCTTTGTAAAGGATCTTCCATACATCATTCCTGTAAGGTTTGGTTGAATTTGCAGTTATCTTGGAATAGGACCTTCCATTCATCATTCCTGTAAAGGTTCGTTGAATTTGCTTTAGTGGTTTCAGAGGAGAAGGTGAAAATGTGATTTATCCCATAGGGTCCAATGTTAAACCCAAGTTCCGCTCTGGTGGCCATGTTTTAGTCGGATCGGAAGGAAACGAGAAATCTTTGTAAAAGACGTTGCATGCATCATTCCTGTAAAGTTTGGTTGCATTTGCTTCAGTGGTTTCAGAGGAGAAGAAGAAAATGTGAAAAGTAAACAGACGGATGACAGACGTCAAGTGATGGAAATAGCTCAAATTGACCCTCTTATTATTTTCCACACAGGCGGCCATCTTTGAAATATATAGAACTGACTTGAAAAACACTTTCTTTTGCAGGGACTATCATAGGATTATTGTGGCCAAGTTGGTTCTATTGGTCAAGTAGTTTCAGAGAAGATCTTTGAATGAAAACATACACCAGACTGGAGGATGACGGATAAACCACTGATGCAAAGTGATGGCAAAATCTCACCCTAACTATAGTCAGGTGAGCTAAAACACAAGATGTGTTTGTGAAACACTACATATTGCCCAGGAATGGCAGGTTCTGGCCCGTGTGATCTCAACCTTTGACATGACTCTTTTTTGATTGCATATTAAGCTTCTTTTGCACCAGATTCTATATACTTGCCAAGTATAAAAAGTCTATCGTATATAGTTCAATCATTAAAGCAAAGTTTAAATATCGGAGGTACAGACAGACAGAGAGACAGTTCAAAAACTATATCCCCCTTATTATTAATCTAAGGACATAAAAAATAACATTATATCCAACTTATACTGGTACGAAGGTTTATAATTGATTTCAAAATCCATCTCGTCAAAAGCCTTTAGTATTATTAATTGTGTGTTTTGTTATTATACAGCTATGGATGCATCTGGAGGAGCTTTATTACCTAATCCTTCTTGTGATTCCGGGTTTGCAGAGACTGAACACGATCCAAGTGTATCAAGGTCACATTCGTTAGGAGTCTGTCAGTCTAATGAAGCCGATGAAAATGATGACAACATACAGTCAGACGAGGAAGATGTTTCAAGCAAAGATGATTCAGGTGAATATGTTGCAATATCCCTGAACAGTGAGAAACCTCCACCGATACCGGAGCGACTTTATGACAAGGAAAGTCTCACTTTGGAAAGAATGACAACTGAACAGACAAAATTCAAGCCTGATTCTGACAGACGTGAGATATACACATCTGAAACTGAAGAAATTAAAAATCAAATGACAACCAGTACTGAAACAGATAGTATTCCAAATCAGGCAGCAAGAGAAATTAAAACTGATAGTGTTCAAACCAATATCACTGAGACCCATGAAATCCGTAGGTATAAATCTGAAAGCAAACTTGATGATCCTGTAAAAACAAAAAAACTATCTACTTTGTCTACTGGACAACTTGCTGATTTACTTAGAGACTGTAAACTTGACAGGTTTGCTGATAGATGTCTTGAGGAAATTATTGATGGAGAATTATTCATGGGGATGGGTGAAGATATTCTGAAAGAGGAACCGTTTGAATTAAGTAAACTTGAAATTTTTAAAGTGAATAAGATCAAAGGAGGATGGAGGCCAAACAAATAGGCTTTATATAAATAGTGTGTGATTTTTGGGCAAATCAAATAGGCCTTGTATAGAAAGCAAAACTGTGATAACAAATATGAGGCCAAGTAATTTGGCTTTGTATAAAAAACAACATTGTGATTTTAAGGCCAACGAAGCAGGCTTTGTAGAAAACAACATTTTGAAAAAAGATTTTGGGGTCAAATAAATAGGCATTGTAGAAAAGGCAGCATAGTAACAAAAGATTTTGAGCCCAAATAAATAGGCTTTGTACATAAAGCAACAATGAGCTGACATATTATAAATTATTTATATGCTTCAAGGGTAAAAAAACTTTATTATCAGTGTTTTTATCTTTTTTTATCTATAAGTCAGCTAGAGTTTCCTAACAATGAAAAATCGCTTATACCTCATATAGTATGTCAGGACTACCTTTAACTACAGGCGTACACAGAATATCATGTAAATACTAAAATCTTAAGTAGTTTTGTTTACGATCCATGACCTCTTTGGCTGAATATTTGAATCAGGAAAAGAATATATGATTGCTCCATCATCTATTTACAATTGATTCTTTGTGCAAAATAAGGGCTTCTTGTTTACCACACCAAGACCTAATGTCCCTAATTTTGAATTGTATTCAAATGATTACATCCTTCTGACATTTCAACCAATTCAGTCAACAGTATTTAAAGTGTTACCTGAAAATCACTAACCAAAAATACATTAGGTCAAACCAAATATCAAATCATGTCAATATAACTTAAACTAGAGGATGACATGCCCCCGTGCAAGGTTGAATCAAATTGGGATTTTTTAGTAATGTTTGTGTCTGAAAGACACATATGATGCCCCCGATAAACACATGTTATTCTAGGTTGCACAGATAAACAATGTACCCTCTATTACTAAATCACCAAAAAATTTAAAGTTTAACAATGTATATTTTTGAAAAAAAAAAAAGAACCGAAATCAAAATACATAGCATATGCACATCTTCAATATAGGCACAAATGAACTGCAAAATAAAAGCTTCGCAGCATCAAAACTGTAGGAGGAGGTGTGCGGACAATCTGTGCACCCTCTATTAATAATTCACCCAATAAATGACTAAGTCCAACAATGTGTATTTTTCCTTCCCACATGCACATCTTCAATATAAGTACAAATTATCTGCAAAATAAAAACTTCCTAGCATCAAAACTGTAGGAGGAGCTGCGCAGACAAACTATGTACCCACAAAGTCAAAGCTCTATAAGAGCTGAAAGTGTTCGTATGTGTTGAAGTTAATGTGTCTCAGTGGTATTATTCCACCATTTTTGTTTAATACTTGTTCATTTAGGTTTATTTGTATTTGCTTATAGGACATATGAGTAGACTTTTCGGTATTTTTTGTATTTAACAAGGACCCCATTGGAAATAATTCTTTTTTGACTTTATAGGTTATCCTACTAGTATGTGTTCAATATCACAATATATATACTTTTAAAACTATTCATTGCTTAGCATTGTTTTATATATTGATTTATGTGTACATGATATGACTGTATGCACTTGCCTGAATAAATTATTATTATTATTACTATCATATTGATATCACTATAAAGAAATTAACATTTTACAATTTATCTCTCCTATTTCAATGTTAATGGTGACCCCTAATTATTATTTTTTTTATCGCACAACAGTATGAACAAAACCTATAATAGATTATTAAAGCTATCCTTTCATATAAACATTTTTCCCATCATTTCTTAGTAAAATCCTTCAAGTTTTAATTTCATATCTTTGCATATAAATGCACAGTGACCCCCAAATTTTATTATATCTTTTTAACAATATTACAATTATGTTTCTACAAAGAAATTTTCACAAAATTCTGTACCCTGCAGACACCTTGAATAATTCACCAATTTCAAACCTAGGCATACCACTGTGCAGTCAAAATATGATATCATATTGAACAAGATTTGTTAGGAGTATGACAACTTCCTAAATTATGAGCGTTGTTTTAGGGGTATGAATTATTAACCTTTTTAATTCTAAGGAAATACCTAAATATTTTCATGCAGATGCAGAGGATATCCAAATGTTTCAGACAGATCATAGTACGGCACTGTGAGTACGGCCACTCTATACGTACATTTTTAAAATGCAACTCCCCCTCGAAAACATAAACGATTATGCAAGACGAATTTTGAACATGGATTGACAAACTTAATAATATAAATTATATTGTTCAGACAAGTAAAATGAACCGATCAGAGAAAAACGAAACTACCTACATGCATCGTGTTATTTATATCTACACGCAAATTAACGTACATGCGCATCGAGTGCAAATTTGACATTTCTACCGAAGCAATCAAATAATCGAGAATCCTTCACTCAGTCCAACTTCTCCCATTTCTGATTATGGTGGAATCGTAGCAGAGACATATAGTTACGTCTAGATACTGGTATTGTGCCGTTTGTCTCAAATCAAAACATATAGGAAATGTAAACAAACAACAATCTGCACCCTCTAGCGGCTGATCAATATTGAACACGTCAGGAATATTATTTTCAGATTTGTACTGCTGCGTAAAGATCAGGCAGTTGACATATCAAAACATCATGAAAATTTTTAAAATGTGCAACAACTTTCATAAAGAAACCATTTTGACATCTTCAAAGATTATCCTGATATTTATTTTTTATTTTTCATATCCCTACACGTGAAACAAATAGGCCCTATTTTCGTTTTAATAATGTACTCGACAATTGTTTAATTTCTCAATTCGGGAAATTCAATAAGTTTAATAACAGCCATGTAGTCATCAAAATTGGTTTGGGGGTATTAAAAACGTCTCGTTCTGTATACTCAAGCCTATTCGACACCTCCTTTTTAGTTTCAATCCGCCATCACTTTAAAGTCTTTAAGCACATTGACTCCTACTTTAAGCTGTGTTCAAACATTTTTACCATTTCGAACAATAGTATGTAACCAGGGTTCGACTCTAACAGTAGTCCTGTAGCCCCAGGTTATTGAATTAAAGGAAGGACTACTAGAATTTGTAACTTGGTAGTCCTTTGGTATAGTAAAATTTGGAAAATTTCACACAGGTACATTTATTTTGGGCCGGTAAATTCATCGCAGGACTAGTGAATTCAGGCATCTTGTAGTCCTTTTGTCTACTTAGAATTAAAATAAGAGTCAACTCCTGGGTAACGTTCTACCAGATTATTCAGTAAGTTTACTGTATTATTTACAATTTTATAAGTAGACCTTTTAACCTGTTTAAAAAGTTTCCCGCCCTGCAACATCTATTTTTATCCAATTCAAGCTGAACCGATAGCTAAAGTGTTCATGACGAACACTAAAAATGACGAAGTTTAACAATGTATAATTTTGACAAATTTAACGAAAATCAAAATCTTCAATAAAAGTACAAAAGATCTGCAAAATAAAAACTTCCTAGCATCAAAACTGTAGGAGGAGTTGCCTGGACAATCTATGTACCCTCTATCACTAAATCACCAAAAAATGACTAAGTTCAACAATGTATATTTTTGACAAAAATTAACCAAAATCAAAATATCCTTACCACATGCACACCTTCAATATAGGTACAAAAGATCTGCAAAATAAAAACTTTCTAGCATCAAAACTATCGGAGGAGTTGTGCCCCGGGAGTTGTGCGGACAAACTGTGTACCATCTATCACAAAATCATAAAAAAAAGTTCAACAAAACAAAAATTAACCAAAATGAAAATCCTTCCCACATGCACATCTTCAATATAGGTACAAATGATCTGCAAAATAAAAACTTCCTAGCATCAAAACTGTAGGAGGAGTTGCACGGACAAACTATGTACCCTCTATGAAAAATCACCAAAAATGACTAAGTTCAACAATGTATATTTTTGACAAAAATGCACCAAAATTAAAATCCTTACCACATGCACATCTTCAATATATGTACAAATGATCTGCAAAATAAAAACTTTCTAGCATAAAAACTGTAGGAGGAGTTGCGCAGACAAACCATGTACCCCCTTGGACGGATGGACGGACAGGGGTAAAACAATATGCCCCCCGACTTATCACTGCGGGGGCATAATTAAACATTTGTTAGTGGACACCTAACAGGAAGTCGTAGTAACCAAAGAGGATGTGACATCACCATTTACCTAAAAACAGTTTCCACTTAACCATTGATTATTCTCACTTATACTTGTCTTAATTCTAACTTATACCAAACAAGAAAACAGTGACAATTTTTTTTAAGGATGGTCACTCCTCAAGTTTTTGAAATTGTCTTTGGCTTTAGGAATTCTCTTTTTTATCCAAAATGATGCATAAGAAAATTTTGCTTTCAAAATATGATTGTATACATCTTTATAGGACTTAAATTTGATGAAATTTTCAATATTCCTTCATTGCACTTGAAAGGTTTATTGCCTTGATGCCAAGTGAATAAAATGTCTTTAGAACTTAAGATTTCCAACCAAAACTGCAGGAGCTTATATCTCAGTAATGGGCATGCTGACCTACAGATTACTTTTTACTCAAAATTAATTTAAAAACCTTTATATTCCCTTTTTTCGTAAGCCTGGACGATGCATTATTTTAGCTATTTTTGTAGCAGTTATCTCCATTCTCGGACGGTGTCACAACAAAGGCAAAACAGAGGGAAATCGACATTTTCAATAATTTTTGGCATATGCGGAATACCTCACAAAAAAGACAAAACGAAATGTTGATGGGTTATAAAAGAACTCAGAAAAATAAAACACAAGGTTATTTTGAACCTTCAGTGAATTTTTATTAATATATCTTTGATTTGAGTATTTATTCCATAATAGTTATGCTGTTAGAAGCAAAGGGGAATAACTTCCAAATCAAAGATACCGTCCTACAAAAACCTGACCCAGAGTTGATCCCGGCTTACAAAAACAGGGAATTAAAAATTTGAGGAGTGACCATCCTTAAAAGAGGATTTTAGGTAAACATCAAAGTACCTGGAAAGCTTACAATTTATCGTCATTAAACTTCCGAAAATAAATACAAAGTAATTCTTAAATATACAAAGTTTGTGACAGGTGGACAACAACATCACTATATACATGTACCAACGTAATGCCTTTTTGGAGGGTATAATACAAATCATCAAAAATTACTATGGTAAACAATTTTGTTTCAAGGACTTATATTTTTCAGAGATTTTAATTTTTTTCATGCTTATAGCAATCTTGGTTTCAGACATGGCTGGGTGGTTGAAGTCTTTAAAAGAGATTTTTTTTATGGCAGATTTCCCAGATCATTAACATATTTTATTTGCAATTCATCAATGAATATACCTATATTCCTCTGGCAACACCTATAAGAACTCCTTCAAAACTCTTTTCTTTTTTGTTGATCAATTACTCAATATTCTATAGAATTCTATTGTATACCAATTTGTACTGCCTGAAGGGGTTTACCTTGATACTCCAATGATGACAAATTAGTATACAATAGAATTCTATAGAACATTGAGTAATTGATTAACAAACAAAAGACAGGAGTTTTGAAGGAGTTCTTATAGGTGTTACTAGAGGAATATAGGTATATTGATGAATTGCAAATAAAATTTGTTTATGATTCGGAAATCCGCCATAACATGACTGATAATTTCAAAGGAGATCTTGCCATCTTCTGGTCCAATTTTAAACAATATTCCCTGATGGAGACCTTATTACACTGGATGCAGCATGAAGAACAGAATTAGTAAATGGACCAAAAAAGACCTTTTGGGACAATTTTTGGTTACTGTTGCATCAGTAGTTCCACAACTGAAGATTTTTAAGTGCTAAGTTTGAAAAAGGGACACAAAATTGTATTGACTGACAACAGACAGTAAAAACTAGGCCAAGCTTTAGTCAGATGAACCAATTATAAACACTTAGCCTAGGAGTATGTAAAATACCAAAACTGTCATTTTTTTTAGCTAAATTAAAAGTAGCTTGATCCTCAAACTCTACAAACCAAATAGAAATTCCCCCATATGTATGAAAGAAAAAAAAACATTACAAATTTTAACTTCATCTATTTAAAAACAAATTTTTCATGGATGCTTAAAACAACTGAGTCACCACACAATATGACCACAAAACCTTTGCAGATGTATTAGAGAACTTAAAACCTTGATGAAATATTTTACAAGGATTTTAAGACATTAACTAAGTTGACTAAATTCTGTGAGATCTCAAACATACATCGGTAAACCTTAAAACCATTCTCTATGCAAGCTATAATTTATTTCACTTTGATAAATTTGTGTTCAAGTTCACTAACACTGACAGACACCTGTGCTTTCTCATCATAATCATACCATTCCTGAAAAAAAAAACCAAATGACTGATGAACTTGTTGTATCGAAAATCATAAAAATCTTCAATCTGTACTGATAATTCAATTCAAGCAATAACATCTTCAGCATAATTTTATGTGATATGTAAATTTTATAGAAAACAGGAGGAATGTGACTTTGGTGTACTACATATAGAATATGGATCTGAGACAACTGTAACAATGAATTTAAGTAATTCTGATATTACTATGAAAATGTTCTTCCATATGATATTTCCTTGCTCAAGGGCATGTTGAATAGTCATATCATTGTTAAAGGAAAACAAGTGTGGACACAAAAATGCCTACAATTTCATGATTTACTATTTATACATACAAGTAATATATATAGCACCGCATTTACAAATTCAAATATTTATTACACGAAACGTGCGTAGCATTTTGAGTGCAATAAATATTTTAATGAGTAAGGGGTGCTGTATATGATTTGTAATATGACCAATGAAAAACGTTTTACCAACAGTGTGATTTTGTGTAACATGAGTGACATGTAACGACAAGGTGATATACTAAAACTGTGAAACATTTCATCTAAATCCAAGGGACATGTGCTGACAAGGTTTGTTCCCCCTTTTTTTTCCAGAAAATCAGGAATTATCTCCCCTTCCTAATTTCAAGCAGCAACCATATTACTTCATGCACATCTTCAGGTGGAGTACTTCATATTTCATCAAAATTCAGCAGCCAGGAGGACATGGGCTGACAAGGTACATGGACAGACAGACAGGGTAATTCCTGTATAACCCCCAAACTTTTGCTGGGGGTATAAAAACATAGGTAATCAACGATTACAAAGTTTGCATCGTTAATGCACGTTATTGCAGCAACCAAATTTTGCCTGGATGCTGACATACTATCAAATTGCAGCAACAAAATTTTGCCTGTATGCTGACATACTATCAAAATTGCATGCATATGCAAGGTTACCTGAACCAACAATGTACAGTTACTGAGCTACATGTTGTATGAACTCCGATGTATACATTAATGTAAGTCATTCATGCGTAAAATGTAGGTTTAAGTTACCTGATTTTGTCTGAATGCTGAGCTACCATCACAGATGCATGCACATGCAGGATGATCCTAACATGTACAGTACCCGAGATCTGATCCCTGACATGAACTTGAATGTAGGTAAGTAAGTCAGTCAAGCAGAAAATGTAGGTCAAAGTGACCTAATTTTGCCCAGATGCTGACGCATGCACATGCAAGGTCAGATGATCCTACCATGTACAGTGACCGAGATCTGAACTCGGACGTAAACTTGAATGTAAGTCACTCAAGCGGAAAATATAGGTCAAAGTGACCTAATTTTGCCTGGATGCTGACCTACCATCAGAGATGCATTCATATGCACAGTTAGATTATTGTACTATGTATAGTAACTGAGATATGAACTAAAATGTAAATTTGAATACAAGCCATTCAAGTGGAAAATATAGGTCAGAGAGACCTAATTTTCTTGGAGGCTGTGAGTCAACCCAAAATGCACCTGCATGCAAAGTTTGATGACCCTACACTGCATAGTTACTAAGATATATACCCAAATGCGGACGCGGACGAGGACGAGGGGGGTACTCCAATAGTCCCCCTCAACTTCAATGAGGCAAACTAAAAATCACTCACATTGAGTATATCTTTTGAATGGTAAGTGAAATGCCTTTTTATATTTAGCATGTGCATTCCTTGTGGCAAGTTCTTTCAGATGATATCTAAATATTTGACCTTGTGACCTTGGCATGTAAACAACTGCATCAAAACTTAATATAATTTAATATGGTACAAAAGTTATCAGGCTCTCTGACTAGCCCAGCATGCTACTTATGGCCAGAACATAAAAATGATACAATTTCAGTACTTATTGGATTCATGCATTAACATTGACTTGATGAGTACCCTGTGTTTGTCTATATACATGTATTGTAATATGCAATTGGTTTGCATGCAATTTTGTTTTGTGTAGATTTGCAACATATCTTTACTTGGTTTTCTCACTTTGGGTTTATTGTTTTGTTCTGTTTATTGTTTCATGACTCCGCATAATCTATACATCAGATTTTAAAATTAAAAAGTCTGTTCACATAACGTTATGCATTTATTCAACAGTCATAGGCAGTCTAAGACCTCAAGATCTTAGAGTGCTGAAATCAATTGAATTGTGATGCACATTCTCAGGGTGAACTATTAGAGTAAAACTACTAAGTCTAACGGCTATTCATCTAAATCAAAATAACACTTTATTACACCGTTCATTAATTTTTTCATACATATAAATGACACAGATTCATTTTTCATAATTCCAGAATCTAGTTCTTTGGAAATATTGAATTCAATATGCAGAATTTTTATTTTTAAAACTTTAAATTCGGTAATTTAGGAGAAGGTTTTCCATAGACTAACTATTTAACTAAGCTGAGATGTACAATATTGTACACATTAAATACTGACTGTTAAAAGCAAGCAAACACAGAACTTAGTTTACTCAACAAAATGTGTACATGTGATATTGAATCATTAGAGACAATTTTATAATGCCATTTGAAGTCTGGAAGTTGAATGTAAGCTGTTATGCAGGTTGAACGCAAATTTGAAACAATATCAAAATACCAGGCACGAAAAAAAACTTCCCTCACTCCTAAAAACAAAGAATACTTGGAGCAAAAAATTGAAAATTGAATTTCACCTGACTACCTCATTTTTTTCAGACCAAAATCTAAAGAACTATGAACTCATGTAATATCCCAGAACATACATTGACTTATTCCTTCATAATTTGTAATCATCTGGAAAATATGAAGGCAAAAGAAGCCATATTCTTTATGTCATATTTACAACATGTGCTTTTGTACATGTAAAGCATATAATTATGAAAGTTGATACATATGTGACAACTGAAGCACATTTGATTAAATTTTGTATCAAATAGGACTGACCTTTATCCTTAAATACATACCGCTTCTTTTAAATCAACATCTTCAAATGGTGTTCCTTTCTCTATTCCCTCTGCCACAAATCCAACCTATGTTTTATTAAAAAATAAATTTCTGTTTATTCATATATTCTTACTCTCTATACTTAATATTATTTATTTATTTCCAATGCATTAGAGAGATATGTAAATTCGTTTTTGTGAGGGAATCATATTTTCCAAACGCTGTTGAGGATATATAGATTACACCAAAAGATCCTGTTTATTACCACATTTTATCCACTAGTGATACATATAGTTTAATTTTAAAATTTTAAATGTGAGGCTTCCCAAGCTTTTTAACATTTTTTTTAATTTAACTATCAAGAGGGGGCAAAATATGGTAATAATCGAGATAAAGTGGTGTAATCTTGTGCTGTATTGGAAAATGATAAACACAGAGAATTGTATTCCTAAGGGCTTTATCAGCTCACCTGGCTAAAGGCCATGTGAGCTTTTGCCATCACTCGCTGTTTCGTCGTCTGTCCGTCCGTCCATCGTCCTTCCATTAACTTTTATTCAAAGATCTTCTCCATCGAAACTTCTGGGCCAATACTTACCAAACTTGGCCTGAATCATCACCAAGGTATGCACTTTCAAGTTTGTGATTTTTATGACCGTAGACCAAACAACATGGCGGCTGTTACTATAAATATAACATGGGGTAAATTGACGTTTTTTGCAAATTACTCGAAAAAAGTTACAGATATAAAAAATCTGACACGGGGGTAAAAATGATCAGCATAATGAGATCTACCTGCCCTGCAATTTAGAAGAATATCCAATAACCTGTCTTGGAGTTATTGCCCCTTTTCCGTAAAATTTTCTTTTTTTTTGTTACTTTTAGTATTATATATTCAAAAAGGTAGAAGATAGAAGTGAAGTTTAAATTACAAAAATGGTCAGCATAATAATATCTACATGTCCAGCAATTTTGAAGAAAATCTGACGGTCCACATAGGAGTTATTGCCCCTTTTTCCTTGAATTTTCATGATTTTTTAATGTTTTTACTTTTATGTAGATCCAAAAGACAACAACATCTGTACTACCGCTGCAAATACGGATTTTATTTCGTCTACATGTTTTGCCCCATTAAGGGCATCATCAGGACAGTTAACATTTTAAACTAGACGTCTGAAGTATGAAAAATGTGGTTAAATGTGGCTAAGTATTAAAAAGCGACGTCATAATTAAAATGAAAGAACATAGTTACAAAAATAGAAATTTTACTTTTATTTCAAAAACTGTTTGAGATACAGGTTAAATGTGAATTGCAAAAGTGTTAAGCTATTCAAGGACTACAATTTCTACATATGTCCAGCAGGTTCGCGTCTCAACCAAGATGGCTGCCACTAGGGAACATAGTTTAACATATGACCCTATGGGAAATGCATTCAAAGATCTTCTCCTCTGAAACCGCTGAGCCAATAGGGACCAAATTTTGTCACAATAGTCCTCAGGTGGTCCCTTTAAAGTTTGTGATTTTTGTGGTTGTACCTCATCCAAGATGGCCGCCAGCATGGAACATGGTTGAACATAGGGACACTTTAGGAAATGCATTCAAAGATCTGCTCTGCTGAAACTACCCAACCAACTGGAACCTAACTTTGTCACAATAGTCCTAGGATGGTCCCCTTTAAAATTTGTGATTTTTGTTTCACCTGGGATGAAAAAGTCACCAAAGCGAGACTTAGGGATAGTATTTCCGGCGGCCGCATCAACAATTGCAAACTATTGTGAATTACCAAGCTTATGTTAGTTGTAGGTCAATAGTATTGCAGTTGCATCATTATTGGTACAACTCAGATCCCTACTTAGTTTAAGGCCTTGACCCCTTAGTCACGCATGAACGATCACTTCAAGTTTTTAGCAAGCAATTTGTACAGCCTATACCAGTAGTCCTACGCATTTGATATTTGACATGCAGTTGTGTCTTGGGGAGTACATATCGATTCCACACCCAGATGGTGGCCCTGGCCCCTTAGTCACGCATGAAAAATCATTTTAAGTTTTTAGCAAGCAGTTTGTACAGCCTATACCAGTAGTCCTAGGCACTTGATATTTGACATGCAGTTGCGTTGTGCAGAGTACATACCGATTCCACACCCAGATTGTGGACCTGACCCCTTAGTCACGCATGAACGATCACTTCAAGTTTTTAGCAAGCAGTTTGTACAGCCTATACCAGTAGTCCTAGGCACTTGATATTTGACATGCAGTTGCGTCATGCAGAGTACATACCGATTCCATGCCCAGATTGTGGACCTGACCCCTTAGTCATGCATGAAAAATCACTTGAAGTTTTTAGCAAGCAGATTGCATAGCCTATACCAGTAGTCATTGGCACTTGATATTTGACAGGCGGGTCTTGGTGAGTACATACTGATTCTAGCCCAGATGTTGGCCCAGGCCCCTTAGTCACGCATGAACGATCACTTTATGTTTTTAGCAAGCAGTTTGTACAGCTTATACCAGTAATTCTAGGCACTTGATATTTGACATGCAGTTGCATCTTGGGGAGTACATACCAATTCCATGCCAAGATGGTGGCCCTTGCCCCTTAGTCATGCATGAACGATCACTTTAAGTTTTAAGCAAGCAGTTTGTACAGCTTATACCAGTAGTCCTAGGCACTTGATATTTATCATGTAGTTGCGTCTTGATGAGTAAATACCAAATTCCACGCCCAGATGGTGGCCCTGGCAACTTAGTCATGCATGAACGATCACTTTAAGTTTTTAGCAATCAGTTTGTTCAGCCCGTACCAGTAGTCCTAGGCACTTAATATTTGACATGCAGTTGCACCTTGAGGAGTACATATTGATTCCATATAGAGATGGTGGCCGTGGCACCTTAGTCATGCATGAATGACAACTTTAAGTTTTTAGCAAGCAGTTTGTACAGGCTATACCAGTAATCTCAGCCACTTGATATTTAACATGCAGTTGTGTCTTGGGGAGTACATAACGATTCCATGCCCAGATGGTGGCCTGGCCCCTTGGTCACGCATGAAAAATCATTTAAGTTTTTAGCAATCAGTTTGAACAGCCTATACCAATAGTCCTAGCCACTTGATACTTGCCATGCAGTTGCATCTTAGGGAGTACATACCGATTTCATGCCCAGATTGCGGCTCTGGCCCTCAGTCTTTCATGAGTGATCACATCATTTTTTTTTCAGGAAATTGTTTACACAGTTAAAGAATTATAATTTAATTTTATGGCTGCTGCAGTAGATCAATGTGCAAATTTAAGCAATGCAAGGGGTGGGCGAGACAAATCCTGTGTCCACAATAATCCTTGGGTGGTCCCCTTTAAAGTCAAACCTGGCTATAGCCAGGTGATCTAAAAATTTGGTGGAAATCGAAAAAAAAGTTTTGATGCAGTCACCTTTTTGCAAATGCAGGCAGAGCTTGACAAACAAATATTTTTTTTTAATAATCTTAGATGTTGAAGACACATTTTTTCCCACAATATATACTACCACAACACAATTTTTATACTATACACCCATGACAAGGCATCACCCAAAAGAAACTAGATGTTGTCGGAAACAACAGCTATCCCCGCACTCCCTTTTTGACACAGAAAACAGTTGTTATACACCCTTGGCATATCTTTTTCATTAATTTTTAAATCTACCTATTGATCGTCATTATTGTTACTAAAAGAATTCTCGGATATATGGTTGCTAAGTAGAATTCCAAAAATAAGTGGTCTTTGAGACTTTCAGGAAATTTACCAAGATTGGAATCAATATTTTTGAAATCAAGTTGATGAAAATGTTTTTCCTAAACTAAATAAACAATTTAAGTATGGTTGCTAGGTAGAATTCCAAAAAATAAGTGGTCTTTGAGACTTTCTGGAAATTTACCAAAATTGGAATCAAAATTTTTGAAATCCAATTATGAAAATGTTCGTCCTAAACTACAGAAACATTTTAAGTATGGTTGCTAGGTAGAATTCCCAAAAATAAGTCATCTTTAAGACTTTCAGGAAATTTACCAAAATTGGAATCAAATATTTTTGAAATCCAATTTATAAAAATGTTTGTCCTAAACTACACAAACATTTTAAGTATGGTTGCTAGGTAGAATTCCAAAAAATAAGTGGTCTTTGAGACTTTCAGGAAATTTACCAAAATTGGAATCAAATATTTTGATATCCAATTTATAAAAATGTTCGTCTTAAGCTACACAAACATTTTAAGTATGGTTGCTAGGTAGAATTCCAAAAAATAATGGACGGACGGAGGGACAGACAGAGGGTATAACATTATCCCCGAACTTTCTTCGAAAGTGTGGGGATAATAAAGGGCTACGCCGAGCGCAGCATGATATGACCGCAGCATGTTGACCACTGAAATTTCAACAAAAGTAGTTTAAAGTGAATGTGGACATAGTAAAGAGCTTGACACAATAATTCGATTGACACAAAAAGAAGCTTGACACAGTTATTAGCTGGACACAAACTAGAGAAAAAAATCAACCCTTTTTATCACTTAATAATAAAACCAGAGGCTCCCAGGAGCCTGTATTGTTCACCTGGCTTTCAGTTGCCTTAATCAAGGAAACATTGTAAGTTATACAGTTGATCTTCAGTTTCTAAAACTTTTGTAGCTCGAACACCTCCAATATCTTGAACCATTTTTAAAGTCTGATCATGTTTTACTATATTTCTTTGTTGGGCTTTTTTTTGACAAAAAACATTCTTCCTAAGGACCACTTTCTACACCAGTTTTGAAGTCAAGACGTCATTTTGTAAATGGCAGTCAAAAAACAATTTTCAACATCGGTTTTGAAGTTGCAACATCAATATCTATTTGGAAATCAAATTTCATTGAAATCGGACAATGTTGAATTTTTTTAAAATGGCGGTCAACAAACAATTTTTAACATCAGTATTGAAGTTGAGACATCAAGACCTATTTGGAGACCAAATGTCATTGAAATCGGACAATGTTGAATTTTCCTGCCTTATTTGGCGGCCATTTTGAAAATGGCGGTCAAAGTACAATTTTCAACACCGGATTTGAAGTCGCAACATCAATATGTATTTAGAAACCAAATTTCATTGAAATCGGACAATGCTGAATTTTCCCGCCTTTTTGGGTGGCCATTTTAAAACTGGGGGTCAACAAACAATTCTTAACGTCAGTTTTGAAGTTGCGACATCAAGACCTATTTGGAAACCAAATGTCAATGAAATCAGACAATGTTGAATTTTCCCACCTTTTTTGGCGGCCATTTTGAAAATGGCGGTCATTGAACAATTTTCAACACTGGTTTTGAAGTCACAACATCAATATCTATTTGGAAACCAAATTTCATTGAAATTGGACAATGTTGAATTTTCCCGCCTTTTTTGGCGTCCATTTTGAAAATGGCGGTCAACGAACAATTTTCAACACCGGTTTTGAAGTCGCAACATCAATATCTATTTGGAAA
>MJUU01047902.1:0-29318 GCA_002080025.1 Modiolus philippinarum | reverse complement strand
GGGCTATAACTCTGAGATGGGTTTCAGATTTTCTTCAAAATTGCAGGGCAGGTAGATCTTGCCATGCTGATCATTTTAAGCTGTGTCAGATTTTTGATATCTGTATCGGTTTTCGAGTTATTGGCCAAAAACTGCAATTTACCCCTATGTTCTATTTTTAGTAACAGCGGCCATGTTGTTTGACCTACGGCCTAATCGAACACAATTTTGAGAAGCCATACTCTGGTGATGATTCAGGCCAAGTTTGGTTACATTTGGCCCAGTGGTTTCAGAGGAGAAGATTTTTGAAATTGTTGACAGACGAATAGACGACGGACGCATAGTGATGGCAAAAGCTCACATGGCCTTTTAGGCCAGGTGAGCTAAAAAACTGTGAGAGCTATGCAAAATATGTTACTATGAACTAAAAGCTTACATCAAGAAAATCCCATGAAAAAAATTCCACCCTAATCCGACCTAATTTTGCCTGGATGCTGACCTATTTTCAAATATGCATGCACATGCAAGGTTTGACGATCCTACCATGTACAGTTAATGAGATATCAACATAAACTTGAATGCAAGTCACTCATGTGGAAAATATAGGTCAAAATGACATTATTTTGCCTGGATGCTGACCTACCCCCAAAGATGCATGCACATGCAAGGTTAGATGATCGTACCATGTACAGTTACTTAGATCTGAACTCGGATGTAAACTGGAATGTAAGTCGATCATGCGGAAAATATAGGTCAAAGTGACCTAATTTTGCCTGGATGCCGACCTTTTGCCAAAGATGCATGCACATGCAAGGTTAGATGATCCTACCATGTACAGTTACTGAGATCTGAACTCGTACGTAAACTGGAATGTAAGTCGATCAAGCCGAAAATATAGGTCAAAGTGACCTAATTTTGCCTGGATGCTGACCTACCGTCAAAGATGCATGCACATGCAAGCTTAGATGATCGTACAATGTACAGTTACTTAGATCTGAACTCAGACGTAAACTGGAATGTAAGTCGATAATGCGGACAATATAGGTCAAAGTGACCTAATTTTGCCTGGATTCTGACCTACCCCCAAAGATGCATGCGCATGCAAGGTTAGATGATCCTACCATGTACTGTGACTGAGATCTGAACTCGGACGTAAACTTGAATGTAAGTCACTCAAGCCGAAAATATAGGTCAAAGTGACCTAATTTTGCCTGGATGCTGACCTACCCCCAAAGATGCATGCACATGCAAGGTAAGATGATCCTACCATGTACAGTCACTGAGATCTGAACTCGGAAATAAACTTGAATGTAAGTCACTCAAGCGTAAAATATAGGTCAAAGTGACCTAATTTTACCTGGATGCTGACCTGCCATCAAAGATGCATGCACATGCAAGAATAGATGATCCTACCATGTACAGTGACTGAGATCTGAACTCGGACGTAAACTTGAATGTAAGTCACTCAAGCGGAAAATATAGGTCAAAGTGACCTAATTTTGCATGGATGCTGACCTACCCCCAAAGACGCATGCACATGCAAGGGTAGATGATCCTACCATGTACAGTGACTAAGATCTGAACTCAAACGTAAACTTGAATGTAAGTCACTCAAGCGGAAAATATAGGTCAAAGTGATATAATTTTCCCTGGATGCTGACCTACCGTCAAAGATGCATGCACATGCAAGGATAGATGTTCCTACAATGTACAGTGACTGAGATTTGAACTCCGACGTATCACTCAAGCAGAAAATATAGGTCAAAGTGACCTAATTTTGCCTGGATGCTGAACTACCATCAAAGATGCAAGGATAGATGATCCTACCATGTACAGTGACTGAGATCTGCTGAACTCGGACGTAAACTTGAATGTAAGTCACTCAAGCGGAAAATAAAGGTCAAAGTGAACTAATTTTGCCTGGATGCTGACCTACCATCATATGCACAGTTTGATTATCGCACTATGTATAGTAGCTGAGATATGAACTGAAATGTAAATTTGAATGCAAGCCACCCAAGTGGAAAATATAGGTCAGAGAGACCTAATTTTCTTGGAGGCTGTGAGTTAGCCCAAGATGCACCTGCATGAAAAGTTTGATGAACCTACACTGCATAGTAACTAAGATATATACCCAAATGCGGATGCGGACGCCGGGGGTACTCCAATAGTCCCCCTCAATTTCGTTGAGGCGAACTAAAAACTTCCTGTCTCAAATACTGTAGGAGATTTGCTCTGGACAAAGGGGGTACCCTATTGTTAAAAATTTGACGTAAAAATGACTAATTTCAACAACTGATATTTTTCACATAAATTATCAAAAATCAAAATAAAAGTACCATGACACCTTTGATATATGTACAAATGATCTGCAAAATAAAAACTTCCTGTCTCAAATACTGTAGGAGATTTGCTCCGGACAAATGATGTACCCATTTGGCAGCCGCCCGCCCGCCATTTTCACCATTTTAATAACCGGATTTTTCCAATGGAAAACCCGGTTAAAAAATTGCAATTTTTGCCCCTTTGACCCCCTTGTAGCTCGGAAACGGTAAGAGCTACACCAAATCTGTTGGCATAATGCTGAAAGCTTAGATCAAGAGGAATCCAAAGAAAAAATCCCATCAAAATCTGATGAAAATAAAGATTTGACATATTTTAAAAAAAAAAGCAATTTTGGCCCCTTTGACTCTTTGTAGCACAGAAACGGTAAGAGCTACACCAAATCAGCTGGTATACCACTGAAAGCTTAGATCAAGAGGAATCCAAAGAATAAAATTCCATTGAAATCCGATGAAAAATAAAGATTTCACATTTAGAAAAATTGCAATTTTGGCCCCTTTGAACCCTTGTAGCTCGGAAATAGTAAGAGCTACGCCAAATCCCTTGACATACTACTGAAAGCTTAGATCAAGAGGATTCCAAAGAAAAAAATCCCATCGAAATCCCATGAAAAACAAAAATTTTAAATAATCTGCAAATTCGCAATTTTGGTCCCCATCGGCCCTTCTTAGCTGGGAAAGGAAACAAGTTACCAAAAATCTAATAGCTGAGAGCCGTATTTATATTTCGCAAGAAATCCATTGAAATAACTGCATCAAATTGGACTTAAAATTAAAACAAAAATTTTTTGAGATTTGCCCCTGTTGACCACTTTATCTCGTGAGCGGTACATGCTACGTGAAATCCGTTGCCATACTACAGATTGGAAATTTCCTCAGAAGTATACTGAAACAAACCCCATCAAAATCCAATAAATAATAAAGATTCTACAGTCAAATATGTGAAAACACCCAATTTCACACCTTTTTGGCCCCTTTTTCTAAAATGGGCGGGCCACCAACTCAAAATTAAACCTCTTGTTTACGTGTGTGCCAAGATACATCATACCAAAATTTCATAAAGCTCCGTCCGCTAGAAGCAAAGTTATGCTGTCCACAGACGCAGACGCAGACGCTGACGATTCCAACGCCATACCATTATACAATCACAAAATTTTTGCTATCGTATAAAAATGATTCCCCGAGGCGAGAATAAACAACCTTCATATATCTCCCCCATCCATGGGAAATTACTATTGCATTCCACTACTTCACTTAACAAGAGTTGTCAGAAGACAACATAGCTCGCCGGGGATTCCAGTAACCTCAATGCACAATCAATTCGAAGTAATAGAAAGCTTTCTTCACAAGAAAGTCACATATCAAATATAAACATCCTATCACTAAACAACTTAATTCTAGAAGCAAAGTTAAAGTCTTTAAAAAATACCCTCAGGGCAAGGTCAAGGTCAAAATGTCTACAAATATGGTACCATTAGAAAGCTCTCATCAAAAGAATGTCACATACCACATATGAAGACCCCACCACTAAACAACTTAATTCTAGAAGCAAAGTAAAAGTTTTTAAAAAATATCCCTCAGGGCAAGGTCAAGGTCAAAATGTCTACAAATATGGTACCACTAGAAAGCACTTATCATAAGGAAGTTACATACCAAATATAAACACCCTACCACTAAAAGCCTACCTTCTAGAGGCAAGGTTAAAGTTTTTTAAAAATTGCCCTAAGGGCAAGGTCAAGGTCAAAATGTCTACAAGTATAGTACCAGAAGAAAGCTCTCATCACAATGAAGTCACATACCAAATATCAACATCCTAGCTATTCAGGTCTCAATTCCACAAGCCAGGTTAAAGTTTTGCTGACGCCGACGCCGACACCGGGGGTATGACAATAGCTCTCCGGACATTCGTCCCAGCAAGCTAAAAAGTGCAATTCTAAATCCAGTAATAAGGTATCAAAAATAGACTATAGATGAAATAGTACCGCTGTTGTTGTTAAATGTTTTAATTAAGTCCTGAAGAAAAGTGAACATGAAAAACACAATTGAATTTGCAAAAATCTATTAGCAAAACTGATCACTGAAAAAAGAAATTTGTATGCAGGGGCAAAGACAAGACTGAAAGTTATTTTAGAAAGGAGTTTTATATACATCAAACAAGATGTATTTTGTGAAACAATTATGCCCCAAGGAGAAGTCAAGAAGAAAAACTTGGCATGAACAGTAATTTATGTGCTTTTGACAAATAAATACATAAAATATGCATTAATAAATTCTGGTATCAACTGAAAAGATAAACAATAAGTGATGATTGTAATTGAATGTAAACTAAAGTCACCCAAATGCCCCCTCCATATCCAAGCACTTGTAAGAAACAATTTTCAAGCACCCCCTCTTTAAACATTTCTAATTAAAACATTGTGTTTTTGTCTATCAGTGTTATCATATCAGCACTCTGGTCATTTGATTGCATCAGGAATATTTTCATATTCACTTCATTAGTACTGGTTCTCCAAAAAGTATATAAAATTCGATCTTGAACATCAGTGAGAAATTGCTGATGGACAGACAGACAGACAGAAAGACAAACCAGGGATAGATGGATGCTCAATAAACAAGTTTTCTGTCCAAATATTCTAATTCTGCAAGTAAATGTGACCTTTGACATACTGACAAAAAAATTCATGTCCTCCTTATCTATGAAACTTTCATATATATAAGTTTCATTTAAATCTAACAAGACTGTTACAAGAAGCTCTCAAGAGCCTGTATCACTCACCTGGGCCATGGCTGACATAATCAATGAAAATAATCCCATGTTTTAAGTGCATCATTATTATTGGCCAAGTACTTTAAGAGGAGAAGATCTTTGAATGTTTTCCCATAAGGTCCAATGTTAAATCTATGTTCAATGCTGGCAGCCATCTTGTATATAGTGTGGACCTGAAAAACAACTTTTTTGCAGGGGACCACCAAAAACTATTGTGCCCAAGTTTGGTGCCAATTGACTCAGAAGTTTCAGAGAAGAACATCTTTGAATGTGTTTTCCCATAGGGTCCAATGTTAAAACTGTGTTCCCCACTGGCCGCCATCTTGGATAAAGCACTGACCTGCAAAACAACTT
This sequence comes from Modiolus philippinarum, assembly GCA_002080025.1. NCBI lineage: Eukaryota > Metazoa > Mollusca > Bivalvia > Mytilida > Modiolidae > Modiolus > Modiolus philippinarum. The sequence goes on along the minus strand of MJUU01047902.1, from coordinate 23,876 downwards.
TTTTGCAAGGAACCAACTAAAGACTATTATGGCAAAGTTTGGTTCCAATTTCGCTATGCAGTTTCAGAGAAGAAGATCTTTGAATGTGTTTTCCCACAGGGTCCATTGTTAAATCTATGATCCCTGCTGGAGGCCATCTTGGATATAGCCAGAACCTGAAAAACAACTATTTTGCAGGGGACCACCAAAAGACTATTGTGCCCAAGTTTGGTGCCAACTGACTCTGAGGTTTCAGAGAAGAACATCTTTGAATGTGTTTTCCCATAGGGTCCAATGTTAAATCTGTGTTCCCCACTGGTGGCCATCTTGGATAAAGCACTGACCTGAAAAACAACTTTTTTGCAAGGAACCACCTAAGACTACTATGGCCAAGTTGGGTTTCTAATTGGCTAAGCAGTTTCAAAGAAGCAGATCTTTGAATGTGTTTTCCCACAGGGTCCATTGTTAAATCTATGATCCCTGCTGGAGGCCATCTTGGATATAGCCGGAACCTGAAAAACAACTTTTTTGCAGGGGACCACCAAAAGACTATTGTGCCCAAGTTTGGTGCCAATTGACTCTGAAGTTTCAGAGAAGAACATCTTTGAATATGTTTTCCCATTGGGGTCCAATGTTAAATCTGTGTTCCCCACTGGCGGCCATCTTGGATAAAGCACTGACCTGAAAAACAACTTTTTGGAAGGAACCTTCTAAGACTATTATGGCCAAGTTTGGTTCCAATTGGCTAAGCAGTTTCAGAGAAGAAGATTTTTGAATGTGTTTCCCATAGGGCCCAATGTTAAAAATATGTTTCCCGTTGGTGGCCATCTTGAATATAGCTAAGACCTGAAAAACAACATTTTTGCAGGGGACCACCTAAAGTATATTTTGGCAAAGTTTGGTCCCAATCGAAATGTGTTTCCTGTAGGGTCAAATGTAAAAACTATGTTCCCAGCTGGCCGCCATCTTGGATAAAGCGTGGACCTGAAAAACAACTTTTTTGCAGGGGGCCACCTAAAGACTATTGTGGCCAAGTTGGGTTTCAAATGGCTCAGCAGTTTCAGAGATGAAGATCTTTGAATGTGTTTTCCCATAGGGTCAAATGTTAAATCTATGATCCCTGCTGGAGGCCATCTTGGATATAGCCTGAACCTGAAAAACAACTTTTTCGCAAGGGACCACCTAAAGTATATTGTGTCCAAGTTTGGTACCAATTGAGTCCTAAGATTCAGAGAGGAAGATCTTTGAATGTGCTTTCCCATATAGGGTCCAATATTAAATTTATGTTCCCTCTTAGAGCCATCTTGATTTAAACTTATTTTATTGAATATAATACATGAAATTCATACATACAATTAATCAAGACTAGGATTCGGAAACAAGCTTAAGCTTATATTAATCCGTCTCCTGTACTTACATGACATATTTAACAAGGAGTAAGTTACATGCTCAAATAAAGGTATGACACACGGATAATTCCAATTCATTAAATTAAATTAATTAAATTAAATAAATTAATTAAATTAAATTCTGACATCCATCTTGGATAAGCGCAGACTTGAAAAACAATTTTTTGCAGGGGGCCACCTAAAGACTATTGGGGCCAAGTTTGGTTCCAATCAGCTCAGCAGTTTCAGAGAATAATATCTTTGAATATGTTTTCCCATAAGGTCCAATGTTAAAACTATGATCCACACTGTGGCCATCTTGGATATAGCGCCGATTCTGAAAAATAACTTTTTTCTTTGCAGGGGACCATTTAAGGATTATTGTGGCCAATTTTGGTTTCAATTGGCCCAGTAGTTACAGATCTTTGAAAGTGTTTTCAAATAGGGTCCAATGTTCCCCGCTGGCGGCCATCTGGGACAAAGGGCAGACATGAACTAGAGGCTCAGAGACTGAGCCTGTATCGCTCACCTGACAAAATTCTTCTATGCCATGCATGACCAAAAAAAATGTATTTTACCAATGAGGTCTAATGTTAAGCTGTTCTCCATTGCCACACGTGTTTTTTGTCTGATCCTATTGAAATGAGTAATATTTGCGAAGGACCTTCAATACATCATTCAAATACAGTTTAGTTAAATTTGCTTGAATAGTTTGAGAGAAGATAATTAAAAGTATGGTTTTCACATACCGGGCTACGAAGTTCAAATATGTTCAGCAGTGGAGGCCATGTTTTTTGTCGGATCCAAAAGAAATTAGCAACTTTTGTAAAGTACCATCCGTACATCACTCCTGTAAAGTTTGGTTGAATTTGCTTCAGTGGTTTCAGAGGAGAAGATGAAAATGTGATTGTCCCATAGGGTCCAATGTTAAATTATGTTCCATGCTGGTGGCCATGGATTTTATTGGATTGGAGCAAAATGAGTAATCTTTGTTAAGGACCTTAAGTAGATCATTCCTGTAAAGTTTGGTTGAATTTGCTTCAGTAGTTTCAGAAGAGAAGATGAAAATGTGATTTTCTCTTTGTGTCCAATGTTAAACTATGTCACGTGCTGGTGGCCATGTTTTTTCTCTGATCAGAACAAAATGAGTAATCTTTGTTAAGGACCATTAGTACATCATTCCTGTAAAGTTTGGTTGAATTTGCTTCAGTGGTTTCAGAGGGGAAGATTAAAATGTGATTTTCTCGTAGGGTCCAATGTTAAACCTTGTTCTGTGCTGGCAGCCATGTTTTTTGTCAGATCGGAAGGAAATGAGCAATCTTTGTTAAGGACCTTAGTACATCATTCCTATAAGGTTTGGTGGAATTTGCTTCAGTGGTTTCAGAGAAGAAGATGAAAATGTGATTTTCCCATTGGGTCCAATGTTAAACCTTGTTCCGTGCTGGCGGCCATGTTTTTTGTCGAATCGGAAGGAAATGAGCAATCTTTGTTAAGGACCTTAGTACATCATTCCTATAAGGTTTGGTTGAATTCGCTTCAGTGGTTTCAGAGGAGAAGATGAAAATGTGATTTTCCCATTGGGTCCAATGTAAAACCTATTCCGTGTTGATGGCCATGTTTTTTGTCGGATCGGAACGAAATGAGCAATAATTGTTAAGGACCTTCCGTACATCATTCCTGTACGGCTTGGTTGAATTTGCTTCAGTGGTTTCAGAGCAGAAGATGAAAATGTGATTTTTCCCATAGGGTCCAATGTTTAACCTAAGTTCTGCGCTGGCGGCCATGTTTTTTGTCAGTTCGGAACGAAATGAGCAATCTTTGTAAAGGACCTTCCATACATCATTCCTGTAAAGTTTGGTTGAATTTGCTTCAGTAGTTTCATCAGAGAAGATGAAAATGTGAAAAGTTTAACGGACTGACGGACGGACGACGGATTCCAAGCAAGGTTGGCAAAATACCGGCATTTATGAGTATTTTCCATGCCACTGGTAAATACCGGTAAATACTGGCATTTACTGGCAAATACTGGCATTTACTGGTCAATTGAATTGACCACCCTGGAATTTATACAGTAACACTGTACCTATCATGGTTTGAAGAAAATAAATTATAATGGGCAACTTCTCTATTTATATACTATTATAAAGCCATTAAAATAATCTCTTTGTATATTTTTAAAACAATGTCTCTGAATGTAAATTGGGCAAATACTGGTCAACTGACCAGAGTGGAATTTATATCCTGTTCTGTACTTGATTAAGTACTAATCAGGTGGCTTATGGCTACCACTAAATGGATGTGTTTGCTTTTTATCTCTTTATTCTTTTTTTATTATTATTTTCTTCTTTTTTGTATTTTTTTCTTTTTTTGTTATATTCAGACTTCTTTTAATGCATCACAGAGTTGAAGTCATACTTTAATTCAAGCCATACATAAAATACCTCAATTTTACTTTCACTGGACAATTTATTTTGTTTCTATGCAGTTCTTAAACCTTTCTACAGAACGTGAAATAATTTACAACATTTTATTACTTCCAACCTTTGACAGTATATTCTTGAATAAACTATCCCTTGAAATTTTGTTGTTTTAATAATTTAGACCCTAATAAAGTTGTCACTGATCCAGAGGCCAGGTGCATTATCATGATTATTACCTGTAATTTTTACCTGTATTTACAAATTAATTTACTAATTGTCAGACAAAAGATAAGAATAAAAAAAATATATTTATGTTTTTTTTTCTCTCAAAATTAATATACAAGACTTATTTTATAACAACCATGAAACTGCAAACATCTTATTCTAATGCAATATGATACATAGTGATATACTGAAATTAAATAAAATATTACATTTATACATTGTTATATGTGAATAAATATTTTAACTATTTTAAGATGATTAAGTTTTACATATTTGCAGTATTTTTACCAACAAAAGTTCAATTGACCAGTATTTGCCAGTATTTGCCACTTGAGGTGTATTTTCCAGGCCGGTGTTTACTGGTAAATACCGCCAGTAAATACCAGGGGTGGAATTTACCGCCCAACCTTGATGCCAAGTGATGGCAATAGCTCACACTGACCCTTTGGGTCAGGTGAGCTAAAAACACCATTTTTGCAGGGGATGACCTAAAGACTATTTTGGCCAAGTTTGGTTCCTACTGGCACAGCAGTTTCAGAGGAGAAAATCTTTGAATGTATTTTCCCATAGGGTCCAATGTTAAAACTACGATCCCTGCTGGCTGCCATCTTGGATATAGCATTGATCTGAAAAAGAACTTGTTTGCAGGGCACCATCTAAGGACTATTGTGGCCAAAGTTGGTTTCAATTTGCCCAGTAGTTTCAGAAGAGGAGATCTTTGAATGTGTTTTCCTATAGGGTCCACCGTTAAACTATGATCCCTGCTTGCGGCCATCTTGGATATAGCACGGATCAGAAAAACAAGCTTTTTGCAGGGGACCATCTTAAGACGATTGTGCCCAAGTTCGGTTTCAATTGGCCCAGTAGTTAACGTTAAGGCCGGACAGACGACGGACAAAAAGTAATGACAAAAGCTCACCCTGGCTATAGCCAGGTGAGTTAAAAAGGTATTCTGGAGTTGTGCAATAAGAAATTTTCCTTTCTGTTTTTGTATTTGACCTTGACCTTTGACCAACTGACCCCAAAATCTACAGGTGTCTTATTTATCTCACAGGCTATTAAACTCGGTGAATTTGATTCATTCTATTAAGTGATTCTGAAGAAATGCTACCGAAAATGTTTTTAAATATTTGAAAAGTAGTATAAACACAATCTCTATGACGAACCATTTTGCTAGATTTTAAAACTGCAATTTGTGCTACATATGATGCACATATTTTAAACTGCAATCTGTGTAATTTCTAACTAATAACATTTTTTTCACATTTGTATTAAGTTTAAGATTTTTTCACCACCACTTTTTTTGTGGAGGAAGCCAGAGAACCATCGACCTTGGCCAGGCAACTGGCATACCTCATAACATACACTTCATCTCAGAAATTTAATATCACAATGTAGCCAAATAGTTACCCTTGGAGAAAAATCGACAGGTTCCACACCACGGCAGTCAAACTGGACAATTGTTTTAAATTGTCCTGAATCTTCAGCTGTATATGGCCTTATTGTATCCTCAAGAATATCTAAAAAGAAATTGTTTAGTATTTAAAACTTCCAGTATAATTTATGAGTTACTGTGGCAGTACTTTCATTTGTGGACATCAATTTTCGTGGTTTTCATGAATATCACTATTTCGTGGGTACTTAAGTTCGTGGTTTCAAATTCTTAACATTTTAACTGTATGGAAAAATGCATTTTGTTGGGAATTTAATTTCGAGGTTTCAGCAAACCACGAAATCCACGAAAATTGGAACCCCACAAACAATAGTACTTTCACAGTATACAAAGAAATTTAAATAAATTTCAATTTGGTTTCAGTCAAGCATTATCAATACAAATGACTGGCTTTGGTCTCATCCAATAAGTTTGAATTATTCGAATCAAAATTTTCAAAGTTTAATTATCTATGAATATCAAGTAAAAGATTTAACAAACAATTATGCTTTTACCAAGAAAAGCTATTACTAGTAAGTCAATGCAAGAGTTTTCAGCCATTTTGAATTTCATTTCAATAATTTAGCAAATTGCTAATTTAAATATTATCTAAATAGCATATTTTCTTAATTTCTTTCAAAAACAAATATACAATATCAAACTAATTCTTAGACAAATAAAAACACTTGCTTTTTAATCTAATTGTTATGTTCACTTTCTGTATTTTATCATTATTTTTCTGAATAAAATTTTGCTTAAATTAAAAACAATGAATATTTCTCTACCTATTGAATGATCTCTGCCACAATATCGACATTTCAACACCATACTTGCATGTCCTCGCCCACCTTTCAAAGGGGCATTCTCCTATCAAAATAAAAATTCATCATTTATGATCAATGTCAGTACTGAGTGAAGAATTTACTTTCTGCATGTATAATGTAATTCTGACATACAAAGGAATCTGTTAACCCATGCTCACTAGTAATGCTCCCGCTCTCAAATTTCAGCATCTAATGACCTGCACAGCTTTGAAACAGAGTAACATAAAATTGTATGATAATACAAAGTTGTGACAAAATTTCAAGGGTGTATTATTTGCTGAGAAAAAATCATTTAAAAATCATTCTAACATACTCAAATAGTAAAAAATAACTAAATCTTTAAATAGAAGATGTATCCTGAAAGGTCTGAATACACTGCCCCTCAAACAAGAAAGCTGAGAAATATTGGATGGGATTTCCATAACAGGNAGATGATGTTTGTATGTATTACCCTTGAAAAGTTATGAAGGTTTTAGAAAAAAGTTTACGCCGCCGCCGCCGTCGCCTTCGCCGTCGCCGTCGCCGGATTGCTATACCTATGTCTCGCCTTCAGCGACTTTCGTCGCAGGCGAGACAAAAATTAATCCCTGCAAATTTCAATGGGATTGACAAAATGTGAAATGAAGTATCCAAAAAAAAAAAAATATGTTGGTTTACAGTATACAGAAGCATCAGAAATATCAATGACTAAGTGTGTAAATAATGCTAGAGCTGTCGGTAAAGCCAGACTATATATACAGTGAAACCTGTCTAAACCGAACCCTGACTAAACCGAAAACCTGTCTAAACCAAACACAATTTGAAGACCCTCTCTATCAATTTCTTTATAATTTGAACCTGTGTAAACCGAACACCTGTCTATACCGAACAAAATCTTCAGTCCCAGAGGGGTTCGGTTTAGACAGGTTTCACTGTATATCCCCCGCATCTGCATTTTAATACCAAGGCATGTCATTTTGACATTTTTACCTTCAAACACATAGTTGTTGGTAAGTATATCTAACAGAAATAGATCCTGTCTGGAATGAAGTTGCATGTTTTACTCTCATCAGGTCACATGTACTACTTCATATAAAGGGTAATACAGTTAAGGTGGATGCAAGGATGCTATCTTACAAAAGTTCTGCTCTAGACATGAAATGCACATGATTTTACCATCATAAAGGTCAGGGTCAAAGTCAAAGTCACAGTGACCTAAATTTGGTACGCAACACATCTTTTTCCTATGATGTATCCACACACGAAGTTGGCTAACCCTAGGTGCTACAGTACAGAAGTTCTGCTTCAGACAAAAAATGCACATGGCTTTACTTTAATAAGGGTAAAAGGTCAAAGTAAAGGTCACAGTGACCTAAATTTGGAACATGATACATCGTCTTCCAATGATGCATCCATATATCTAGTTTGATAATCCTAGGTGCTACGGCACAAAAGTTCTGCCCTGGAAACAAAATGCATGTGGTTTTACTATCATAAAGGTCAAAAGTCAAAGTCAAGGTCACAGTGACAAAACTTTGGTACCCGACACATCCCCTTTCCATGATGCATCCAAACACCAAGTTTGAAAATCCTAGGTGCTACAGTACAAAAGTTATGCTCCGGACACGAAATGTAAATGGTTTTACTATCATAAAGGTCAAAGGTCAAAGTCAAGATCACAGTGACCTAAATTTAGTATGCAACACATTGCCTTCCCATGATGCATCCACACACCACGCTTGATAACACTCTGCTTGATAACACTAGGTTCTGCTCTGGACACAAAATGCACATGGTTTTACTTTCATAAGGGTTAAAGGTCAAAGTCAAGGTCACAGTGACCTAAATTTGGTACAGGACTCATTGCCTTCCAACAAGGTTTCCTAACACCAAGTTTGATAATCCTAAGTGCTACGGTACAAAGTTCTGTTCAGGACACAAAATGCACATGGTTTTACTTTAATAAGGTTAGAGTCAAGGTCACAGTGATCTAAATTTGGTACGCTACACATCGCCTTCCCATGATGCATCCACACACCAAGTTTGATTATCCTAGGAGCTACGGTACAAAAGTTATGCTCCGGACACAAAATGCACATGCTTTTACTATCATAAAGGTCCCCATGATGCATCCAAACATCAGTTTGATAATCCTAGGAGCTAAGGTACAAAAGTTATGCTCTTTACACGAAAGGGGATGGACGGTCAGACAGACAGACAATATGATTCCTATATACCCTTCCAAACTTCGTTTGTGGGGGGGTATAAAAAAAAAATTACCAAAATGCTCAAAATATAAAAAAAAGATAAAGTCGATAAAAGAAAAAGGTATCCCGATGTGTCTGAAAAATAGATAGGTTCTAGTTGACTTATAAATTTCAAATATTAAAAAAAAAGTTGTACAAAAATATAATTGGCATATATTTCTTAGATGGGAACATAATAAATATCCCATTGGATGACAGCTGAACTTGTTGGATACAATTTTTTTTAAATACACTGCGCAAATTTGTATGTGATAATTGAGGCAGTTGGATACCAACTCAGATAAAATGTTTACCTGGTCCATTGAATCAGCTAAGTAAAGAAAGGTACTGTGCAGGTTTTACATACCAATAAAGTCAGATACTGGAAGTCATGTGTTTCTTCTCCACAAGCCGTGCATTTTAACTGTAAATATAAATGCAAAAAAAAAATTATGAAAAACTGAAGTTGCTTTCTTACTCAATGTTTCTTTGCCATGTTTAACTTTACTCTAAAACAAGTTGACAAATAATTTCATTTACTTTAAATGCTGAAATAGCAGAAATACTTGTGATGTAATGTTATTGTTTTTGAATGGGAATAGGCTTATTGGCTAGAGGGTTTCATAAACTGACTGAACTTTTCTGAACCCGTAATTCATAGGCCATAGTCTCTTTTGGCATCTCTATGTTTTTTCAGTCAACTATTTCCAATTCATATTGCAGAAAACAAAGGTCTTGAATGAGTGGAGTATAAAAGCTCATAATTCATACTGCCGAAAACTGAGGGGTGTAGGTTAGAGATTTAACAACACATTCATATTTCTGAAAAACAGAGATCTTGCATAGGGTGAGGGGCAAGAGGGATACATTAAAAGACTAATTATGCTGAAAACAAATAACTTTAATGATAATAGTAACAAATCTGTAACATGTAGTTAGAAACATTCTTGTTTAATGAAATGTGAAGTTTAAACTGGTTCTGACCGGTTAGATAAATTGTCATATTCAAAGTATGTTGAATAGTGACCTCTGTTATTTCCAGCCATAAAATATTTGGAATGCAATTCTTGGTGTTTAACATTTATCATAAGAGAAAAAGATTACACCACTTTATCCCAATTATACCATATTTATCTACTCTCGCTAGTAAAATTTAAAAATTTTGAAATGCTTGGCAAGCCTCCCAATTAAATTTTTGAAATTTAACTATCTTTAGTGGATAAAATATGGTAATGAACAGGATCTTGTGGTGTAATCTATATCTATCATTTAAAATTCGAAAATAGTGTCTCTAGTTATTTCAACATATAAATAGAGCTGGTCACAAGATCTTATGTTGAACAACCAACAAATACAGGAAGTATCTTACTGCCAAACACCTTGTTATTATCTTCAATACAGGTATTTGCAATTTGGCACATTCATATTAACTACATGAATAGCCTTGGTAAAGCTTGCATTATTTTGGATACCAATATCAACCATAAGAAAATTTCATTTAAATACTATGTCTCCTTTTCATTTAGATATTTTTTTTGTCTAACAAGTTATGGAGTATGACAATGTTGTCAGTATATTAAATTAAAGATATTCAAGCCCTGATAAAATAAACTGCTGCGCCAAGAGCACATGATATGCCCGTCCACTGTCAAGTCGAACTTTATGGCATTGTTGGACCGCAACAAAATTTTTATTGAAAAAAACAAACAAACAGAATATGTGCCTTACCAAGATGTTTACAACAATTAACAAATATCAAATCAAATTTCACAAAGTTCAAGGGCCATAACTCTATACCAAATCAACTAACCGGAACCAAATTCCAACTTGATCTGTATCTCACCTAGATATACTCATATACCAAATATGAAATTAATATGTCAAGCAGTTTAAGTAAAAAACTCCGGGAACCTACATTTTCAAAATTTCACTAAGTCATAGGGCCATAACTCTGTACAAAATCAACTGACCAGAACCAAAGTCATACTTGATTTGTATCTTACCTAGATATACCCATATACCAAATATGAAATCAATATATGTCAAGCGGTTACAGAGAAAAACTCCGGAAACCTATATTTTTCAAAATTTCACTAAATCAAAGGGCCATAACTCTGTACAAAAACAACTGAACAGATCCAAATTCAAACTTCATCTGTATCTCACCTAGATATACTCACATACCTAATATGAAATCAATATGTCAAGCGGTTACAGAAAAAACTCCAGAAACCTATATTTTTTTATAATTTCACTAAGTCAAAGGGCCAAAACTCTGTACCAAATCAACGGACCGAACCAAATTCCACCTTGATTTGTATCTCACCTAGGTATACTCATATCCCAAATATGAAATCAATATGTCAAGCGGGTAAAGAAAAAAATTCCGGAAAGCTATATTTTTCAAAATTTCAAGGGCCATAACTCTGTACAAGATCAACCGACCGGAACAAAATTCGAACCTGATCTGTATCTCAACTAGATATACTCATATAAGAAATATGAAATCAATATGTCATGCGGTTACAGAAAAAATCTCCGGAAACCAAAAAGTTAACGGACGGAGGGTATAAAAAGACAATCTTGAAAAAAAGAAGTACTTTGACAGGTCAAATTTCATTTTAAATTTCATAATATATAGAGTTTAAGAAATAAAGAAATCAGTTTTTGCCGAACCTTTGACAAAAGTCCAAAACACAAAAAGCAGCCACAGCCTGCTAAGCTCACCTCTTGGTGCAGCATTGTCACATGTTAATCATGTCAGTAAACAGAAATGGACTATAACCATTCTTTTAAACAGATTCATTCATGCATAAAATGTAGGTCACAGACTGCATCCAAATCATTCACTGCAGCTGTCATCCAAAAACGCTTCATACATACCAATATAGTTGATGTGGTACATGTCAGTATGCAGAAATGGACTTTAACATTCTACCTAACCAAGATGTTCATGTGTAAAATACAGTCAGCATCTGAAGCATGCATTGATGTTGTTTTCCCAAAATGCATCAGTCATACCATTATGATTGATATGGGACATGTCAGTAAGCAGGAATAGACTTTAACCATTCTACATAAACAAGTCGCTCACACGTAAAAAGTAGGTCACAAGCAGCATCTGAAGCATGCATTGTTGCTGTCATCCGAAAATGCATCATACATGCCAATATGGTTGATGTGGGACAAGTCAGTAAGCGGGCATGGACTTAAACCATTCTACCTAAACAAGTCGCTCATCCGTAAAATGTAGGTCACAGACAGCATCCGAAGCATGCATTGTTGCTGTCATCCTAAAATGCATCATACATACCAATATGGTTGATGTAGGACATGTCAGTAAGCAGGAATGGACTTAAACCATTCTTCCTAACCTGACACTGACACTGCAGCCGACGCGGACGCTACAGGTAACACATAATCTGCCATCACTTCCTAAGGTGAGCTAAAACACAAGATGTAAGTATGTAGACTGAGGTGGTGGTAAAGGCAGTGTTCACAATTTCTGAAGTTTTGAGCTCACCTCGTCCATCGTTTGTTCTTGGTAAATTTTTCATTCAAAGATCCACTGGACAAAATGGAACCAAACTTGGTCACAAAAGTCCTTGGATGATCCCATTCAAAGTTTGTGATTTTTATGTTTGTACCTCATCGAAGATGGCAGCCAGCAGTGAATATAGTTTTAACATATGACCCTATGGGAAATGCATTCAAAGATCTACTCTGAAACTACTGAGCAAATTGGAACAAAACTTGGTCATAACAGTCCTTGGGTGGTTCTCTTCAAAGTTAGTGATTTTTATGTTTGTACCTCATCTAAGTTGGCCACCAGTGCAGCACATAGTTGAACTTGGGGACCCTATGGGAAATGCATTCAAAGATCTTCTCCTCCAAACCTCTAAGCAAACTGGAACCAAACTTGCTCACAATAGTCCTTGGGTCCCTTCAAAGTTTGTGTTTTTTAGTTTTGTACCTCATCCAAGATGGCTCCAAAAGGGGAACACAGTTTAATATAGGATCCTTTGGGAAATGCATTCAAAGATCTTATCCTCTGAAACCACTGGGCCAATTGGAACATCACTTGGTCACAATAGTCCTTGGTTGGTCCCAATTAAAATGCTTAACATTTCACTATATCGGAAAGGTATTCAAAGATCTTCCCCTCTGATACTATCAAGCCAGTTGGAAACAAACTTGGTCACGATATTCTTTAGGTGGTCCTCTTCAAAGTTTGTGGTTTTTATATTTGTTCCTTATCCAAATTGGCCCCCAGAACATTGTTTAACATAGGTCCAATATGGGATATGCATTCAACACAATTTTTGCGCCTGTCCCAAGTCAGGAATATGTTGGTCATTGGCTTGTCCTTGTCTTCTTATAAAATTTTAGTTTCTTGATATTTGGGTTATTGGATGTGGTTTGTTTCCATTGATTTATTCACTTTTTTACCTTTTCGGGGCCATTTAGGGCTTACTATATGGTGTGAGGTTTCTCACTGTGTTGAAGACCATATGGTGACCCCTAAATGTTTTGTTTTTGGTCGTTTTAACCTGGATATGGGATGTTGTCTCCTTGACATTTACCCCATTTCCTTTCTTTTTCAAAGATATCCCCCCTGAAACGACTAATACAACTGGAGCAAAACTTGGTCACAATATTCTTTGGATGTTCCCCTTCATAGTTTGTGATTTTTATATTCGTATCTCTTGAAAGATGGTAGTCAATAGTTTAACATGGAGACCCTATAAGAAATGCATTCAAAGATCTTCTCCTCTGAAACTACTGCCCGCAAGGGAACCAAACTTGGTCACAATTGTCTCTATGTGGTGTCCTTCTAAGTTTGAGATTTTTATGTTAGTAGCTCATCCAAGATGGCTGCAAGTGGAGAATTTATAGGACCCTATTCAAAGATTCAGAGCCTCTTATTTCTTGCGTCTGTTTAAAATCAACTACTCATTTTAGCCATTAATATATGGTATGCAGTTGCGTTAGCATCAGTGCATATCACTTTTAATGTATTATCATGCCTGTGCTCCATAGTCAGGCTATACTGACTTTCAAATTTTTATCAAATATTTAAGTTTTATCTGTTTAACATCAACCTCTCATGGTAGTCCATTGATATTTGGTACAGATCAGTTTCATGGACTTTTTATACGACGCCTCTGCAGTCACATTCCAATGATTATGAAATATTTCACAATTTATCAAATGTTTAAGTTTTTCTTGAATTTGTTTAATATAAACCACACGTTAGCCCTTTGATATTTGGTGTGTTGTAGCAAAGGCATCTTTAGAGATCAGTTTCAGTAGCATTTTATGTCGATGTTCCCAGTCATGTTCCAATTATTTTGAAATTTTGAATTGTTTATTACTGTATAAACTAGCGACTTGATATTTGACATGCAGTTATGTCTTGATAAGTACATGCGACTGATCATGAACATACAAATGTAGGCCTTGACCCCCCAGTCTTGCATGAAAGATTACATCATGCAGGTTATTCACTGATTTGATACAATATTGGCTACTGCTGTAGATCAATGTACAGATTCAAGCAATGCATAGGGCAGGAGAGACATATCATGTATCAGCAGTTTATATAATTTACAATACCAACATGTAATCATAACCACATTGACCTAACCATCTTTGTTGAATCCTCCCAAATATATTCATCAGTAATTTCTATGATTTGCCTTTGATCTGCAGTGGCTGATAATGTCAGTATAAACAAATCAGCAGTGACATATCACAAGAAATAGGGTCTGTAAGTCTCGTCATGTGACACCGAGAAATCACGATAAAATTGAAATTTGAAAACCTTTCCCGCCAAAATATGACGTTGCAGGATTATGAGGTTCAATATTTTTGCTTTAAACGTCATATGTTTTTGTTTAAAATGCAACTTCCGGGTACAAGTTTTGGTCCCGGAAGTCCCAAAATGAAACGAGACTTACAGACCCTATTATCAGGTCACTGTCAAGATGTCACTACTTGGATGGTCGGTTTTGGTCTGTGATTGTACATATCAAAAGATGAACAAAAGTTTCATAAAATGACATAAATTATTGGAAGAAGCAATTTTCATTTGAACTTGATGGTTCAAACTGAAATGACCTGAACACCATATTCTCACTTTGTTTAAGATTTAACAGAATTTCACCTTGAAATTTTGAATACCCCTCTAGCTCAAACTGTATCAGTCCATTAAGTGTTCCAACCATCAAAGTTTGAATGTATTCGCAATGCTAAATTAAAATTCAAACATATTTTAATTCTATTATAAGTTCTTTTCATCCTTCCGTGAATTATCAATAAAAGAAATGTAGAGCAATACAGACTTTATTCATGGAATAATGCATCCCACCCATCAGGTTTTATTGATAATAGAATGGTTCTTTCCCCTTGCTCACCTCGTCAAGCCTATGACACAAAGTTGTGCGGCACATGCTTGACAAGATGAGCAGAGGGGAACGAACCAGTCTATCTTGATTAATAGCTGTGATGAAGTCTGTACATTTTTTTTCTAATTCAGACCTTACTTTGGATAAACTAAGAAATGTAGTTGAAAAGTTGTTCATTTATAAATCTGATTAGTGATAAAAGGCTGATCCACCTACAGATAAAAAAGTATTGTTTGACAAGTGCTAGCAAGCCTATCTATCTACCATAACTATCAAACAATTTGTCATAAAAAAATCTACAGATAAATGAATTTATAACTTACTCTGATATACCATCGGAAATCTTTACCTTCTGGTCTTAAATTTGTAATGTTCTCTAAATCTGCTTTTAACTGTAGACCAATTTTCTGAAATAAATAAATACCATACACATTAATCTTATCCTTACCATTTTCTAAAACAAACTTTTTTAAAGGTAGACAATTTAAATCTGGCCAATGTTGTTAAGTTCAAAATGTATAAAATCATGCATATTAATGCATGTAAAAATGATCTGCAAAATAAAAACTTCCTATTGGAAAAATATTTGCAGGAGAGGCACCAAAATTTGCTAAAACCCTTTTTATGTAATTCACAAAAACAATAAAAAAATAGCATGATACCCAACTACATGTGTACATTTTTCAGAAACATCTTTATCTCTGAACCCAAAATGGAAATTTTGCAAGAGTCTAGTTGAAAATGTCTGTTTATAATATGTTTGTATTTCAGATAACCACAAGTTTCCAATGAGGCATAACTTAAGCAATTTTGATAAAAGGCATTAGTCAGAAGTTGCAAAATTTTTAATTTTCAAGGGCCATCACTCTAAAACAACTTGAAAATCTGAATCTGAAATCAATCTTGACCCGAGTTTTGTGATGAATTACTTACATTTCAAGTTTGAAGACTTTCTTTCACCAGTTATTGGAAGTAACTGAAAATCTCAAATTTTCAAGAGACATAACTTCAGAACCAAAAAAGTAGCTTGGCCTAAGTTTTTAGTAAAAAAACCTAAAGACCTAGTTTGAAAACTACATCCAATTTCATCAACAAGTTATATTGGTCAGAAAAATAACATGAGACTCTAAAAAGCCTGTATTGCTAACCTGGAACCTGGTGCTTAACAAATTCCATTGACAACTATGATGATAGAACAAGTTTTCCAGTAGAGTCCAATGATAAACTATGTTCCCCGCTAGCGGCCATCTTGGATAAGCAGCAAACCTAAAAAAACTAATTTTTTTGTAGGGGACTACCCAAAGACTTTTGTGGCCAAGTTTGCTTCCAATTGGCTGAGTAGTTTCTGAGGAGAAGATCTCTGAATGTGTTTTCCAATAGGGTCAAATGTTAAACTATGTTCCCTGCTGGCGGCCATCTTGGATATTAGCAGCGAACCTGACAAATGTCCTTTTTGCAGGGAACCACCCAAGGATTATTGTAGCCAAGTTTGGTTCCAATTGGCTAAGTAGTTTCTGAGGAGAAATTCTCTGAATGTTTTCATATAGGATTTAATGTTCAACCATGTTCCCCGCTGGGGCCATCTTGGATAAGCAGCAAACCTGAAAAACAACCTTTTTTGTAGAGGACCACACAAGGATTATTGTGGCCAATTTGGTTCCAATTGGCTCAGTAGTTTTCTGATGAGAAGATCTCTGATTGTTTTCCCATAGGATCCAATGTTCAACTATGTTCCTGCTGGCGGCCATCTTGGATAAGCAGCGAACCAGAAAAACAACTTTTTTGTAGGGGACTACTTAAGGACTAGTGTGGCCAAGTTTGTTTCCAATTTGCTCAATAGTTTCTGAGGAGAATATCTCTGAATGTTTTCCCATAGGATCCAATGTTCAACTATGTTCCCCACTGGTGGCCATCTTGGATAAGCGGCGAACCTGAAAAATAACTGTTTTGTAGGGGACCACCTAAGGACTAGTGTGGCCAAATTTGCTTCCAATTGGCTAAGTAGTTTCTGAGGAGAATATCTATTAATGTTTTCCCATAGGATCCAATGTTCAACTATGTTCCCTGCTGGGGCCATCTTGGATAAGCAGCGAACCTGAAAAACAACCTTTTTTGTGGAGATCCACCCAAGGATTATTGTGGCCAACTTGGTTCCAATTGGATCAGTAGTTTTCTGATGAGAAGATCTCTGATTGTTTTCCCATAGGATCCAATGTTCAACTGTGTTCCTACTGGCGGCCATCTTGGATAAGAGGCGAACCTGAAAAACAACTTTTTTGTAGGGGACTACTTAAGGACTAGTGTGGCCAAGTTTGGTTCCAATTTGCTCAGTAGTTTCTGAGGAGATATCTCTGAATGTTCTCCCATAGGATCCAATGTTCATCTATGTTCCCCGCTGGTGGCCATCTTGGATAAGTGGAGAACCTGAAAAACAACTTTTTTTAGGGGACCACCTAAGGACTAGTGTGGCCAAGTTTGCTCAGTAGTTTCTGAGGAGAATACCTCTGAATGTTTTCCCATAGGAGCCAATGTTCATCTATGTTCCCCGCTTGTGGCCATCTTGGATAAGCGGCGAACCTGAAAAACAACTTTTTGTACATAATTGTTAAAATTGTTAAAGCAGTTTCAGGGGAGAAGATCTCTGAATGCATTTCCCATAGGGTCCTATGTAAAACTGTACAGTCATAAAAATCACAAACTTTCATGAGGACCACCCAAGGACTATTGTGACTACATTTTGTTTAAATTGTTCTAGCGGCTTCAGAGTAGAAGATCTTTGAATGCATTTCCCATAGGGTCCTGTGTTAAACTATGTTCCCAGCTGGCGGCAATCTTGGATGAGGTACAGTCATAAAAATCACAAACTTTGGAAGGGACCACCCAAGGATTATTGTGACTAAATTTGGTTAAAATTGTTCAAGGGGCTTCAGAGGAGAAGATCTTTGAATGCATTTCCCATAGGGTACTATTTTAAATTATGTTCCCCGCTGTCGGCCATCTTGGATGAAGTATGGTCATAAAAATCACAAACTTTGAAGGGGACAACCCAAGGACTATTGTGGTTTAAATTGGATCAGTGGTTGCACAGGAGAAGATCTTTGAATAAAAAGTTAACGATGGACGGACGGACGACAGACAACGGACGACGGACACCAAGTGTTGGCAAAAACTCGTCCTGGCTAAAGTCAGGTGAGCTAAAAATTAAAGCAATTCCAAAATTTCAAAGGGCATAATTGCAAAGCTACTAAATGAAATCACAAAATTTTCAAGGGGTATAATCCCAAAACTACTTGATCATTTGAAACCAGAATGAAAATGTTTTACATTTAGAAATTAATGTAGATTATAAGACAGCAACATCCATACTACCGATGCAAATATGGATTTTTATTTTGTCTACATTGTTTCGCCCAGTTAACTGGGCATCATCAGGACATTTAGAATTTAAAGAGGTTCCAATAAAAGATTTGTTTTAATTAATGACACTTAAAAATTTTGTAGCATATGTAGATACCTTTAACAAATAAATAATGTTCATCTAGTATGCCTAGCTTATTTCAACTCATAAATGTATGTGATAAAGGCTGCACAATACAACTGTAAAATTATTGTCACATTACACACTTTTTCAAACAATAATAAAGGGCTAATCCTACGCCGAGCACAGCATGATATGATCGCAGCATGTCGACCACTGAAATTTGAACAAGTGTAATTTTAAAGTAAGTATGGACATACTAAAGAGCTTGACACAACAATTAGGAGATTGACCCAGTAATTAGCTGGACACAGACTAGGGAAAATAAAAATTAGCCCTTATGACTCTTTATGATTTCTCTTTGACCCCTTATAGCTCGGAAACAGTAAGAGCTATGCCAAATCCATTGACATACAACTGAAAGCTTTTATCAAGAGGAAACCGTAGAAAAAAATCCCGCCGAAATCTGAAGAAAAATATAAATTTAGGTAATCTGCAAATTTGCATTTTTGGCCCCTTTGAACACTTATAGCTCGGAAACGGTAAGAGCTACGCCAAATCTGTTGACATACTACAGAAAGCTTATATCAAGAGGAATCCAAAGAAAAAATCCCGTCAAAATCTGATGAAAAATAAAAATTTTAAGTAATCTGCAAATTTACAGTTTTGGCCCCTTTTACCCCTTATAGCTCGGAAACGGTAAGAGCTACGCAAATCCATTGACATTCTACTGAAAGCTTATATCAAGAGGAATCCAAAGAAAAAAAATCCCATCAAAGTCCGATGAAAATAAAAATTTTGGGTAATCTGCAAATTTGCAATTTTGGCCCAGTTCGGCCCCTCATAGCTTGGAAAAGAAACAAGTAAACAAAAATCTAATTATTGAGCGCCACATTAATATTTCATTAGGAATACATTGAAAAAAATGCATCAAAATCGGACTAAAAATAAAAAAAAAAAAAATTTGGGGATTCCCCGTTAGGGCCCCATTTATCATGTTTGTTTATCTCATGAATGGAACATGCGATGTGAAATCCGTTTCATACTACTGATTGGAAATTTAATAAGGAGCACACTGAAAGAAACCCCATAAAAATCTGATAAATAATAAATATTCTACAACCTAATATATGAGAACACCCAATTTGGCCCTTTTAGGCCCCTTTTTCAGAAACGGGAGGGGCTACAATACCCGAAAGCAATCCAAGCCTTCCCTTTGTGCCAAGGAACATTGTGTAAAAATTTCATAAAGATTGGTCAACCAGAACTTAAGTTATCGCACGGAGTGTCTACAGACGCTGACGCCGACACCGCCGCCGACGCCAGTATCATACCAATATACGACCTCAAAAATTTTTTTGCAATCATATAAAAAGTGTTTAATTACATAATTTTACATTATCAGAGGTTGTCATACAATGTACAGGTTAACTATGGGGAGAGAGGAACAATTTTGAATGAAACAAATGTAAGTAGACAGGCAGATGAAGGACACTTGTTGACAATAGAAACAGACTTGAACAGTGGGCCATGGGGTGCCATATCAAGTGATACATGATCTACATGAGATGTGCAAAAGTATTCATAGCTGTAATACAAATGTATTTTTACAGTACATTTCATGTAAAATTATGCTTTTTTAAAAAAAAATCTTGTGCAGCCAGTTCTTATCAAAATTTTCACTGTTAAACACATTATCATGATAATGGTGCCAGGTATATTTGTCTATTTGGAAATAATTTTGGATGAGATTTTTGAAGAGACCTGATGAGTTAAACAGGTAGTAACAAGAGCTCTCGCCGAATGGCAGCCAGTTATACCCCTGCTCACTGAACCCTGAATCAATAAGTAAGTGCAAAATTAAGTGTGTGTGGACACAATACAGGTGTGGACACATTACAAGTGTGGACACAATACAAGCATTTACACAGTTGGATGTTTGGTTGTCGAGAAAAGTGACAAAAAAGTTCACCTTGGAAAATGAAAGTAAAAAAATCATAAAGTCATAAAAACAGTAAGTAGTACAGCAATATGGCTGAAAAAGGGAGATACAGTATAGAACCGTTCAAAGAAGCTCCATACCAAATATGAAGTAGCTGTCTTGTGCAGTTCCTTAGAAAAATGTGACGAAAAAGTCACAATTCGGAAAACAAAAGTAAAAAAGACACAAAGTCGGTTAACAGGAAGTGGTAATCCGATATAGCCGAAAAGGGGAGGCGCAGTATAGAACCCCATACTGATGCCCCATTCCAAATATCAAGTGGCTGTCATGTGTAGTTGCTGAGAAAAATGCGACGAAAAAGTCACAATATGGAAAATAAAAGTAAAAAATGCACAAAGTTGGTAAACAGGAAGCGGTGATCCCATAAGGCCGAAAAGGGGAGGTGCAGTATAGGACCCCATCCTGATGCACCATACCAAATATCAAGTGGCTGTCATGTGTAGTTGCTGAGAAAAATGTGACGAAAATATGTGTGACGGACGGACAGACGGATGGACGGACAGAGGTAAAACAGTATACCCCCCCTCCATCGGAGCGGGGGTATAAAAACTTGGCGTCATAATTTTACTTGGATAAATAGGGAATTTCCGTTAAACTTAAGGTTGGTATTTATATCATTGATTCTTTAAAACAGTACTGGTCAAGTACCAGTTATCGACGGACGTGTACCAGTCATCGCCAACTTTTAAAGTGCTTCAAGATCGCGTGTGACCTTTGTTACACGGTTATGTACAGAAGTGACCACATTATCCTAAAAATACATTCCTTGAGGAAATTTGTTTTATTCTTTAAAACAGTGAAATCTGAGATAAAATCCCTTGGGAGCCCCTTTAAAATATATATTGCTATATGGGGGGGAGGGGGGGTCAGGTATGATAATTAGATATAAATATAGATTTTTTATATGTGATGTCGCAAAAGAGAACTTGGGGTGTCAGCTTTATTTTCTGCCCGAAATAAATGCTTAACTATGTTGCTTTCTCAACAAATAGTCAAATCAAGATCATGAATTTGGGCTGTAAAGGTCTTTTATTTTCTTGTAATCGTGAAAAAAATAGAGCAAATTTCGCATTGACAAAAATCATGCTTCTTTCAGTTTGAAAATTGCATCGGCCGACCTTTCATTCTTTTAGTTCATCCCTTTTTGATGTAATTCAGTGGACTGAAATGTATATCTAACACTTTGAAAAAAGCTGATAAATAATTTAAAAGATGGCGATAACTGGTACACAAATAGGCAAAATTTGTCTAGAAACCCTACGCTTTATAAAACAAGAGCTGTCGCCGAATGGCAGCCAGTTATACCCCCGCTCATTGAACACTGAATCAATATGGAAAGCGTAAATTTAAGTGTGTGGGGATACAATACAGGTGTGGACACAGAACAAGTGTGGTCACAAAACAACTATGGACACAATCATAAATCCTCAAGAGATAATGGGAAAAAAATCAAAATTATTATAAAACAGGAAGTAGATGAGTGATGAACTTGAAAAGGGGAGACACGGTACAACTCATCATACCAAAGCTTCAGACCAATTATCAAATCATTACTACACACACAAACTGAAATCCTTGACGAAAATTTTCAATATATGGCTATAATGGGAAAAATCAAAGTTTTCATCAAACAGGAAGTAGATGAGTGACGGACTTGACAAAAGGAGATACAGTACAACCCATCATACAAAAGCTTCACACCAAATATCAAATCATTACTACATACACAAGCTGAGAAATCCTTGACAAAAATTTTCAATATATGGCTATAATGGGAAAATAAAAGTTTTCGTCAAACAGGAAGTAGATCAATGTAGATGAGTGACTGACTTGAAAAGAAGAGACATGGTACAAGTCATCATACAAAAGCTTCAGACCAAATATCAAATCATTACTACATACACATGCTGAGAAATCCTTGACGAAAATTTTCAATATATGGTTATACTGGGAAAAATCAAAGTTTTCGTCAAACAGGAAGTAGATGAGTGACAGACTTGAAAAGGGGAGACACAGTACAACTCATCATACCAAAGCTTCAAACCAAATATCAAATCATTACAGTACTACATACACAAGCTTAGAAATCCTTGACGAAAGATGTTCCAGATGGACGGATGGACGGACAGATGGACGAGGGTAAAACAGTATACCCCCCTCTCCTTCGAAGCGGGGGTATAATGACTATATTACTGCGCATGTGCAATGAAACTGAAAATGAACATGATTGGTTAACGCATTACTTGGTAATACTAATGTGCAATGAAACTGGAAATGAACATGATTGCTTAACGCATTACTTGGTAAATTTTTACAATATAAAGCATTAAAAATTTAGTCCGAGTTTAAGATCAAATGCAAAATCAGTGTTAAAATGGCAATAACTGGTGCACGGCCAGTAAAGCAGAAAATTATGTGAAAATATGCTATTAAAATTTGTGCAGTTCTGCTATTAAAAGTGAAAATTTTGTTGAAATCAGATAAGCATTGGCTCCATAACATTTTTTGAAAAAGTCCCAATTTTATATGAAATTCACTGTAAAAATATTACAATGATGAATACTTTTTGCATGTCTCTGTCAAGGACTTATATTTAGAAGGATAGGAAACTCGTTTTGAACCCATGTTGGAATTTAAAATCTATAGCAATGCGTTTGATATGCATTCCCTTTTGAGCTATCTACTCAGAAAGTTGTGTATGGATTTTAATAATATTATGCTTTTCTGAAAGCTTAATTATTTTTACATCTATAGAGTAAATTTTGTAACATTAGAGCAAGTAGATTCTTCAATACACACGATTAAAATTTGTAATCATGGTAATCAAAACATTTTCGTTGATTGCTTGGTCACTTCTGGTTTTCTTCGGTTAAAATACAACACGATCTGGAACCAAAGACTTTAAAAATAATAAACAGAATTCACAATTTTAATATTTTCCTACAGTATAACATCTTTTGTACCCCCAGAACAATTTTTGTGACCATCATTATTATATATAGTTGTTTGAATGCTTTAAAGAGAGGGTCTCAAAGTGACAAAATCTAACGCCTCGTGATATATTTCCAAATCATCACGAGATGCTTATCCTTCTAAATATACATCCTTGTCTCTGTATATGACAAGAATAGCACAGGCATTTTTTTTCCATTTCATAAATAAAAAACCCCTCTCTTGTACATATTCCATGACCATGTAGAAAGGGGCACATGGATTTTCATGAAACAACTGCATGTGAGAACAGGAGTCGTAAATTTTATTAATATTTCATTCCTAGGATCACTTGAACTTGGCGACCACAATACTGGAATACTAGTATTGTCCACAATACTGGAATAAAAATTTTATTCCAGTATTGTATTCCAGTATTGTACCAGTATTGTGGTCGCAAAGTTCATAGTAAGTGTGTAGGGTATGGTATGTTTTACGATAAAAAGAATATTAAAGTAAAACTAGATGTTGTCGGAAACGACAGCTATCCCCGCACTCCCTGTTT
>MJUU01047901.1:13217-24593 GCA_002080025.1 Modiolus philippinarum | reverse complement strand
TTGGAATTTTGTCTTGCTCTTTAACCATTATTTCTATAATAAAACATCGGCTTTTACGTTACTCCTTAGTTACAAGGACGCCCGGTTTGCGTTCTATACACGTTTAAAAAACTTTCGAGAAACTACTACATATCGCACACATTGCGTGCATAACGCACCTCTAGCGTTCGTCCAACGTCTGCATAACTTATCAACAACACGTTGGCGAAATTTACCGACACACCTAACTTCAACAACGCATGCCAACGTGTGTCGACGTATTTGTAACGTGTTACATTTGTACGAACGTGCCTATAACTTATACAACGCACACCAACGTATACGAAAATATACTCACACGCTGGGCACACGCTGGTGCTGTGCGTTATAGTGTGACATGGCAATAAAAGATCTACAAAGAATAAATGAACTTTCAGCAATTTTATTTTCTGTCTTTTATGTGTAAAAATTTACTTGTATTGAACTTACTATGAGGCAGGGAATGTTTTCTCATTGCTGAAGGCATAGTGTTGACTTAAAAGTATGATGTTACAACAGAGGCGTTGTCCCATTTACCTAACCGTAATATGTATTTATTTTGGGATTTTCCCATGTCCATTGATATCATATCCTTTCAGTTGTTTGTTTAACACAAACTTGAATGCATATTTGTCTGTACTCTGGGATTAATTATGCAGGGTAGATAGTGTCATCAAGGAGTGAGTCTCAGGCTGACTAATGCTTCCAATAAAATAAAACCACTATGACTTACAATTTTCCGTACGCGTTTTTAATGACTAAAATTATGTTTAAACTCATTAATCCGTTGAACCAACTTATTCACAAAGGATATAAATACAACATTGTTGTTATCTTTACTTCTAGTTTTTGTTGGCAAAGATATTGATCAGCTCCTAAATACTTTACACCGTAAATAAATTAAAACAGTTTTTCAGCTCGGCGGTATTTGGCATTGTACAAGATCATGTTGTAATACGAAATCTATTCAGAAGTATTTCAATTGATGTTCCATATGTAAGAAGGCTTGATATCATATCAATGGAAATTATGTCCTTAGCTACCTGTCTTTTGTCAAGACGGTACCCATGTGTATTGTCTTTATGTTTTATGTACTTCATTGTAAAGGTATACTCGTCTTGATAAGTTGGACTTTTTCTGGTTTGATTTTTACTGTGAGTCTTTTTCTGTATTTATTTTTTAGCCATTCACCACACAAAGGGGGAGCGTCAAAACGGTCAGGTAAACAGAAAGGCAAATCCTAATCAAACGAAAAGGTACCCAAGACAGAGCCAGGTAGGTAGGTTTGATAACAGACGGATCAACTGGACTAGAGATTACAACAGCAGTCAAAAAGAATATCAGCATTCGTATGTGCATTTACAGGTAAAATGTTGGTACTGTGGAGAGTCAGGGCACACACACGATGTATGTAGGCATGACGGGTATGTGAGGTGCAACCACTGTTCAGAATATGGTCATAAGGCAAAACATTGTCAGTACTAGGTAAGCGGCCAAGAGTGTGCCGATAAGAACGGTAGCTCCTCCGACGTGAAACCATAACCTAGTGCGACAAAACGAAAACATAAACGTGGCGGAATTCGGAAAAATAAGAAATTTCGCAATCGGCGGAAACAGCCGTTAATTATTGACTTTCTGAACATTCGCGGTTTTAACAGTTAAGTTCACGAACTAAACCATGTTTTAGACAGAAATGACGTGAGCTTTATCGGGCTAGCAGAAACGTTTCTGAAATCAAACGACAGACCGAAAAAACTCCATGATAACTATGAGTGGATCGGAAAGTGTAAAACGGATGGTCGAAGTGGTGGTGGTCTTGCTCTCTGTGTAGACCCTCGAAAAGACGTTGCTATCTTAGATGAAAACCTGTTGGGAAGTCAAACTGACAAATTTGAACGGATTTGGTCTTTATTGAATACAAATGGAACGAAAACAGCTACATGCGTTGCTTACTTCCCGAACGATGGTATTGATAAAAACAAAACGGACGAACTGTTTTATGAGATTCTGGACAACATATCACGTCTATATGCATCCGGTTATGAAATTATCGTTATGGGCGATTTCAATGGCAGATGTGTACGTAAATGTCCTTTCACAGGCTTAAATATCATTTCAAACGATCTACAGTCATATAACGGTAAGCGACTAGTGCAACTGATTGAAGCAAGTGAATTATCGATTGTTAATTGTTTCTCGAGTTGTTTTGTTAATGGACAGAAGTCTTGTATTGACTACATTCTCATGTCCAATAATATGAAGAACTGTGTTAAGAATGTTTTTATTGACGAAGACGGAACACTAGATTTATATAGCGATCACGTAATTTTGCGCGTGTCGCTAGATAAACAATGTCGTAAATTCCGACAGTGTTCTTCTGTAAAGAATGCTGTACCATTGTAAAAAATTAATGATTCCACCGATTGGGATTATTTTCAGTCAGTACTAAGTTCAGAACTGGGTAATCTTTCTCTATCAGACTTTAAAACGGGAGAAATAAATAGTGTTTGGGAACTGTGGAAGGACAAAGTAAATAAGGCGGCCGAAAATACGATCGGTAAGACAAAATCTGTCAAGAATTATCGTAAATTCTGGGATAAGGAACTTGAAGAACTAATCAATCGTTGACGCCAAGCCAACAGACTTACGAGAATTCACAATAAACATTATAATTCGGTGAGAGATCTAGGCCGAACGCTTTCAGAATCTTATAAAATACGGAAAGAGAGAGTCCATAACGCGATAAAACGAAAGGAAGCGTCGAATAATTTATTAAGCTTCTATCGAAAGTGTACTACTGCTAAAAATAAATCTCGCGGGTTTTGGAATTTTCTAAAGGGCAACAATCGGAACCGCATCGTTTCAGAAATAATTGATCCACTAAATGGGGATACGATTATTGACGAAAAGGAAACGGTTGAAAATGCCCTAAAAATTATTTTAGTAGTATCGGAAAGTCTTCGGATCCTGGTCATTTAAACGACTCGAAGGTCGATATCTTAAACCGTCTAAGTAATATTGATAATAATATTGTTACTAATGATAATATGTTTTCTATGGAGTTCTCTAGTGATTCTATCAAAACTGCTTTAAGCGGGCTCGCAAGCGGTAAAGCGGTTGGTGTTGATCAAATTCCAAACGAATTCCTTAAATATGGCGGAAAGGCCATGTTGACGTCACTCGTTGAACTGTTCACTATTATTTCTGATCTTGAGGTCATTTCGGACGACTGGAAACGGGGAATAATTAAACCCATACATAAGTCAGGTTCTTGTATTGACCTTGATAATTACAGAGGTATTACTCTGACCTCGAATGTACATAAGGTTTATTGTAAAATTTTGGAAGATAATGTTATGGATTTCCTAGAACAAAATAATATTCTGGGGGAGGTACAGGGGGCTTTCCGTAAAGGGAGACGGTTGGAAGATCATATTTTCTCTCTTCATGGATTTTGCTCTCTACAGAAAAGGGCCAAAAAGAAGACCTATTTGGCTTTTCTCGATCTATCAAAAGCATTTGACAGTGTCTGGAGGGATGGCTTATTTCACCAGCTATGGGAAACTGGTATACGTGGTAAATGGTGGCGCCTTTTACGTTCTATCTATAGTGGGGTGTCAAACAAGGTTGTCTTTGGAGAATTCGAAACTGAATGGTTCGATCAGGAAAATGGTATTAAGCAAGGGTGTGTTCTATCACCAACTCTTTTTTCCATTCTGATGAACGATTTAGTGAAGATGCTCAGCGACCATAATGTAGGAATTACTATGAATTGTTTGTTGTTTGCAGATGACATAGCCCTTATTGCAGAATCTGAATCGGACCTGCAACGATTATTGGATGTAACACATGCCTTTGCCAACAAGTGGAATTTACGGTTTAATCCAAACAAGTCCAAAGTACTTGTTGTTGGCAAGAGAACTGATAAATCCAAACGTTGGACATTGGGTGACGACTCCATTGAAGAAGTAGACGAATATAAATATTTAGGCGTTTACTTCTCTCGAACCCTTAAATATTCATATCATATATGTTCATATATTAAGGAGAATGCTCTACGAAAACTGAACTATTGTATCCGCCTTCTTGGAGAACATGGAAGATTTAAAAGGTTAAGTTTTGGGGATGCACTTTGGCATTCGGTATTACGACCGTCTATATCGCATGGCTGCTCTGTCTGGATGACATCTTCAAATGCACAAATAGATATTTTAGAAAGTGTGCAGTACAGAATGGCAAAAATTGTCATGAATACGAAGATGAACATCCCGAAGTCAGCATTGTTTCTTGAGCTTGGCTGGGAACCTATATGTTCCTTCATGGACAGATAACGTGTAGCCTATTTCGACCGTTTGAATAAAATGGAAGATGGTAGGCTCTGTAAAATGGTTTTCACCGAATTGCAAGGCTCACCAAATTCTATTTACATGGATAGTGTTAAAAGTATTTTTGAACATATTGGTCTGGACCATTATATTAATGGTGGGCTAAATGTGAGTATCTTTAACTTATTTCAAGGAAATCACATACGTCAAACCCAAATAGAAAAGGTATATTCCAAAAGTAGTCTTTCTTTTTATAAAAATATAAGAATCTCCAGTGGTAAGCAAAAATATTTGTTTGATGAAGTTAATTTTGATGGCACGAGACTAAAGCTATTGGCTCGAACCAACTGTTTGAATATTAATGCTACCCTTCAACGTATGAATCTCTCTTCCGACGATAAGTGCAAAACATGCTTTCTAAACAAGATCGAGGACCTCTCTCATATTACGTTGGAATGTCCGGCCTACGAAATAACGCGAAATCATGTTTTCAGTCAAAGAAACGATAGTCTTGTCACCAATAGAACAGGTCTTCGGTTTGAGGAGCTATCGAATATTTTAATTTTACAACTTTTATATGGAGACTATGGGTATTTTTACAGTGATGAACTGGGAGATGATATAGATGTTTTATGTAAACATTTTCTTGTAGAAGTTTTTAAAGAAAGGTCAAGTTTTTTACAAATGTGATAATTTTGTACTTTCTTGTATTTTTTAAATGTGAATTTTACAGAGATTTTTCTTTTTCACGATAGACATTTTATTATTTAATGTTGACATTGTAATAATTTTAGCTTTGTTATATCTGTTTATAGTTTTGTTGTGTAAATAATTTTAAGGACGCAGCTCCTGTTACCCCGACAGTAGTTGCCTCCGATGTAAAGGGGTAGTTATCCTAATATATATATATATATATATATATATTGGATCTAACCCCACCGAAATTTTTGCGCTTGTCCCAAGTCAGGAATATATTGGTCACTGGCTTGTCCTTGTCTTCCTATTAAATTTTAGTTTCTTGACATTCGGGTTTTGGATGTTGTCAGTTTCCATTGGTTTATTCACTTTTTTACTTTTTTGGGGACCATTAAGGGCTTGCTATATGATGTGAGTTTCCTCACTGTGTTGAAGACCGTACGGTGACCCTTAGATGCTTTGTTTTGGTTAGTTTAAATCTGGGGATGGGATGCTATCTCCTTTCTTTTTTATACATAAGTTCATATCTCAATTATTGGTCATGATAAGATCTGGAATGATAGGCTCGTGTAACTGATCAAAATTAGATCACTGGGACATCTATTAAAGTTAACGTGACGGTACCCAAATTGCACCAAATTTAACGTTTTTACCATGCCACTATAAAACATTGCAAATAATCTTAATAAATTTATATTCTAATAATTCTTCGGACCATACCTTTAATTTGTATATAGTTGTAAAAATTCTGGTTTGAAGCTGCCTTCAATAATTTTTGCGTAAATATTCCGTAAAATGCACGGCTAATTTGCACCGAGGAGTACCCAAATTGCACCTAAGTTGGAAAATTGAATTTTGCTGCTTAAATTTATCTTTTTTATTTTTTGTTTCAACATTTTTAAATAGGCAGTATGTCATGGTAAGTGTTCAGAAGTTTATATGTTTGAGTCCAATTTAATAGAGTATTCTAACAGCTTGCTGATTTAATGACAAAAAGAACTGATTTTTATTTCTCAAAATGGAAGAAGCAAAAAAAATATAAATAGAACTTCTTAAGAGATAACGATTTTTGATCCAAGACCATCCAAGATACTATCAGGAAACAGTTGGTACATTAATTTCACAATTTCTGCTGAAATTTCCGGTCATTATTTTAGCTTTTCTCATTTGTTGGAGATGGTTTGTTGACATCGATACCAAAATTGCGGGTCGTGCTAGTTCTTGAACACGCTTAATGTTTTTGCTTTTGTACCATGAAATATATGTACTTACAATATTATATTAGTTAGACCAATTCATTGATTGATAAATTCATTGATTGATAATAAACAGGATAATCACAAAAATTAGGATCACAAGTGAGGCAAAGGTATATTTTTGTGGTCGTCGCACGAACTTTATTTCATTACGGCAACAAATTCCTGTGGATTCCGCTCTCAACTTTTTTAATTTTAAGCCTCTTTAAGGGGGGGGGGGGGGGCTGGGACTTTCTTTTCGTTCATATTTTTTTTTATTCGGAACCTTCCTCCGGCAAAATATGTTTTACTATTTTTGCATACAATGTTTGGGGCTAAATCATTTTTTTTATCCTCTGGGCCATCAATATTAAAAAAAGATAATCCCAGATCCCCCCATTATAAAATGGTTCTTGCCGTAGAAAATCTGCTCAGATTGAGATACACATTATCACAGCTTCTGGCACGGAGTTCATAAGTAATTCATAAATAAGTATTTATAAGTTTTGTTGATAAAGCAGTCAAAATCAATGTAATAAATAAAAAGTGACGGCTACAGTATCCAACTAAAATGCATATTTGTTGTTTTCTAATTACAAGACAAATACTGTGATAGTGTCATTTGTTTTGTGTGTAGTATTTTTTGTTTTGTCCATTGTCGCTAATTTTTATTTGCAGAAGAAGCAAATCGTATTGAACCCAAATTAAATCAAATTTATGAAGTCATTTGTTACATTAATACGGCTAGTTTGACTGTGTCTAGAAATTCATAAAGATAGTTTTTGAGTGATAAGTAGTTTGTGAACCCAAACATCATATTATATTGACTGCAACACTCCGTGACAGCTATTTTTAGAATTTCGTTAAAATTTTTAATTAATGCATTTGACAATTAGAATGATCAACATAATGAGTTTATATATTAATGTGTCGTAGCAAAATATGTAGAAAGTTAAAAATGTTTCTTTTGTATAGTTTAGTGGGTAATATAATGGTTCATTGCATCGACTTTAAGTTACACGGAAAAATGGCAGTGTATATGTGTATTACATTGATAATATCAATATTGATTTATGTGGACGGTAAGATCATATGATTCTATTTATTTTTGTATTAATCTTATTTTTTTCACAATTATGTTTAAAACGTTTTTGTAAAAAAGTTGAGATTACACAACTGACCTACATTGCGTAACTTTATTAAATGCATTGTAATCCTCTGTGTAGTAGCATGTACACCCGGACATGTTCTTATATGTTACAGGGAATTTTTGTAATTAAAGATTACGTGAAGTCTCTAACAAAATCACACGTCAGATTTCACATAATTCCTGGCCGATTCAGGGAATACAAAAAATACCTTAAAATTGTAGGGATTACATATAACCCCTGATATTTTCAACATAATAACTTGTTTTCCCTGACAGGCAAAACTCGTTGTTGTTATGCATTATAAAGTCAAGTGAAGGATCATTTTCTGATGAAAATTGACAACAATATGTGCAGATTGTTACATGATATGGAATGAATTTCTGTTTAACTTTATTGAGAATACAAACAGTAGGTCTAAACTATCAAAGAAACAAGTTGCCCATAACAAGATCGATTACATGCTCTACCCTACCATCATAGTTGTTTATGGTACCTCCACTGACAACGAAATTGTTTATACAAACGTTGTAAAATGCACAGTTACTAAAAAAAAATGCAAGATATTTTTAGGACAATACAGACTCAAGCCAAAAATAAGTTTAAATAACAAGGATTATCCATTCACTGTAACGCCCTAAATGGTTTCCTTTATATTACAGTATAGCAATGCGCCAATCTAAAATACATGCTTCGTTTATTTGAATAAGTGCTACTCCGTTGACATGTTAGTCATCGGTTGAATTCGGTTCTCCCTTACTTCATCAAGTCAATGGCAATAAAGTACTACGGTTTTGGCTCGATAAAGAGAATATATATAGTAACTAGAAAAGGGTGATCTACTGATCACAAAAGATACCCCAGCCCACGGACAATTCTAGTAACTGTCTAGGCAAACTGTCTTCATCCGGATACCATTAAATTTACAGATTTTGCCTTAATCAAGGGCAATAGCTCTGGAGCACAAAATCTGATCACCTTCAAAATCCAACTTGACCTGTATTTTATAATTAGTAACATTGTCCCAAAATATTGAAACTCTCCCTCAAAGCAAACGGATCTGTTATATGGAAACCATAAAATTTACAAATTTTGCCCTAATCAGGGGCAATAACTGTGGAACACAAAATCCAATTATAGTCGAAATCCAACTTGATCTGTATTCAATGAATAGAAACATTGTCCTAAACAATTAAGACTTTCCCTTGAATCGAACTGAAGTTATAATCCGGAAACCGCAAAATTTACAGATTTTGCCTAAATCAAGGGCAATAACTCTGGAACAGAAAATTTGATCGCGATCAAAATCAAACTCGACCTGTATTTTATGAATAGAAACATTGTCTCAAAATACTAGAACATTCCATCAAAGCAAACTTAAGTTATCATCCGGAAACCCCAAAATTTACAGATTTTGCCTAAATCAAGGCCAATAACTCTTGAAGGAAAAATCCGATCACGGTCAAAATCAAACGTTACCTATATTTTATGAAAAGAAACATTATCCCAAAATATTGAAAGTATTCCATCAAAGCCAACTCAAGTTATCATCCAGAAACCAAAGTGTAACGGACGGACGGAAAGACGGACGGACAAATAGATGGACGGACTGACAAGAGGACAAGAGGAAACCTGTATACCCCGACCTTTTAGGGCGGGGGTATAAAAAGCATTATACACATGTTTTCTTATCCCTCAAAGCCCTAAATGCAAAGGTCTCTTTCAAATTAGTTTTTAAGTGCCCTACGATAGGTTTGCACTCTGTCGGTCCGTCCATCCTTCTGTCAGTCCCATCTCAAATTTCATGTCTTTTTATTCTGAATATTGCAGGAAATGATCTAATTTACGAGTCAAAGTTGGTTCCGGTCCACTAATTTTTAAAGGAGTTATGGGCCTTTGACTTAGAAAATTTAGTAAAATATCAGTTTTCCTTACTTTTTTCTGAACAATTGCAAGTATTGATCTAAAATTTGGTATGTAAGTCAAAGTTTGGTTCTGGTCCACTAATTTTATTAGAAAATTATAGTAAAATATCGATTTCCACACTTTTTTTCTGAACCANTCTGGAACCAAATAGAACCAAACTTGATAAAAAAAGTCCTTTGGTAAATTTACAAATGACATGTCTATATCCAATCCAAGTTAGCCTCTAGTAGGGAACCAAGTTAAAACTCTGGACCCTATTGGAAATCCCATTCATTATTTTTCAACATCAGCCATGGTTGATTCTGCAATGAGAAGGAGGCTGACATTTTTTGTTAATGAATATTCTGAATAATAGTTTGACTTCCCTGAAAACCACAAGGACGTCTCAATAATTTACGTCCTTGCTGAAAATAAAAAAGAATAATCTAGTCACTGAGATTCCATATGACATACAGACCACATGCAGTATGGTAAAAAGCAAAATAATATAATCTTGCCAATAATAAATTTTCTCACCAACAAATCTTCAGATTAAATATTTTTAGTTGACAAAATTTATCAGCCCAATTTCCACTTCAAAATCAAATGGTCTTCCCCTTAGACACCGATTGGGAGGGTGGCCCTCAACATTTTTTTTNTTTTTTTTACCGAATGTTTTTTCCCTTAATTTTTTTAGTCAAAGAAATTTCCTGCGCGGGGTCGGCATTTGTAACTGAAACCGGGGGTTTTCATATAGTTATATAGCTATAAAATTAGGTATGCAATATATATTACCCGATGTGGCAACACTTTGTACATTTTGTATAGACCCAATGGACAATCTGTTCCTTTGCCAGTCTTGACAGATGTTTGATAAATGCTTGGACTAATCCTTATTCATGTTATTACTAGTAATTTATTTGTCCCATATAAATCTAATCGGGTTTCCACTATGATTATCACCTCTTTCTTGGATATTCTGGTACTTTCCAAGTGTAACAAGCAATATTGGTTTTCATGTAACGAGTTTTGTTCATTTGCAGAATTTGTGGTACACTGATAGCTATAAGGGCCTTCATTCAGACAACTATAAGTTGCGTTTTGTTGTTAGCGAAATCACCCCGTCGAACAACTCGGAAATATTAAAAGCATAGATTAACAGGTACAAACAGTACACAATTATAAAACTTATTCCGCTGAATCACTGATTGGCATGTAGTGTTTGCCATGATAAAGAAAACTCTCACTATGATAAAGAAAACTCTCATCATGATAAAGAAAACTCTCACCATAATAAAGAAAACTCTCATCATGATAAAGAAAACTCTCACCATCATCAAGAAAACTCTCACCATCATAAAGAAAACTCTCATCATAATAAAGAAAACTCTCATCATGATAAAGAAATAAGAACATAAGGCAGTAACGGCGTTCCATATCTTACCCTATAGATTTATGATTATTATAGTATGATGATGGGCCATTCAACCCCTAAAATATATGGCCCAATTGGGATATTATACCTCAATTGGGGTAAAGTACCCCAATTGGGGGTTTCCCCAACCTGTCTAAGGGACAAACCATTTAAGTTGAAAATGGGGGGGGGGGCTATGTTTTTTCTAAAAAAAATATTTTGGAGCTGATTTTATGTGAAAAAAATATTTTGGTTCCATGAGCCTTGTACAAATAGTTGATAAAAACACTAACAATATATTGTTTATGTACGTGTGACATTATTACATTAGAAGTGAAGGTATTACCAATCATCATATATTTAGCTATTATTATAGGTGTGTAAAAAAAGTTTTCTTACCTTGGTAACACCACAGGGGCCGGTAACATACGATATTGATAGACCGGGTCCCATATATATGTATAAGAATACATATATATGGGACCCGGTCTATCAATATCGTATGTTACCGGCCCCTGTGGGTAACACTTGTTTTGATTTTTCCTCCGGTGGTCGTAGATACAGTGAAGGCTATCAGTTAGAGCGATTACCGTCCAAACCTTCTCTCTTAATCGTGAAATATCTTTCAATGAACT